>BJBW01002382.1:154704-256986 GCA_004320125.1 Scolopax mira
AATAGATTTAGACATGTATTTCTGAAAATTGTTGTAAATGATCATCTTTTTTCATTTCAGAAGCCTTGTTGACACAGTATATGCATTAAAGGATGAAGTACAGGAATTAAGACAGGTTGGTAACTTGCTACATTTATAGCAATGTGAAGAATGGAAAGATGGAAGGCTTTTTATAAAAAGTCAGTATGGTTTGTAAGTTGATGCACTTTGACAGGAATGAACTTGGAATTTTGGACTAGATTTAAAAGCCTGAAATTCACTGTTAAAAATAAAAGCACTTTTAAAATGTACCAATTTGATAAAAAGCACCTTCTCTTCTGCTTATCATCTGTCCTTGGAGCACCACCTTTGAGAAGAGCGTTAAGTATCCTGTTTCTGAGGTGACTGCCTAAGTGGTTTAATTTATCTTTGGATGTTACAACTTGTGAGATATTTAAAGCATTAAGCAAATTCAGGTCTGCTGTATCACCAGCGAAATAAGCTTACAGAGACTATGGAATAGTATTTGATCTTGGAATGGATAATTTTAGTAGTATAACTGTCTGCCACTCTTTAGGCCTTTATTAACATTATTAACATTCTTTCAGTAACCAAAATACCTCTTGAGAATTGGTGCTTGAAAACCTCTCTTAAAACCTTTGGAGTTGAGATATTTTATCATGTCGCCTGTTTTTAATGATGACTTCAGGTTAGCTTAGGGTGGTGCTGCGTCACGTGGGGAAATTGTGCAATATCTTATCCCAGTTACTGGTATGGAAGTTGTGGCTGATGTTTTAAGTATTCAAAATGAGTTGTTTAAAAATATTTTTTTTTCTTGTCAGAGCACAGCATGTTAATGTTTCTATGTGTACTCATTGCTTAATGCGTAGGCGAAAAAGCATTGAGTTATCCTCATTTTGCAATGTTTGAATTTGCTAACTGACCTTAACAGATCTGTGGCTCAGGAAGTCATGTAGAATCTCCTCTGTTAATGTAAAATAGATTTGTATTCAAATTAATGTAGATTTTGGGCTATAAACATAAACTCAAATTCTCTATTCGCCTATCTGCATGCCCAGTATTTCTAAGGATGTGGTGCATGTTCCTTGAAATAGGACAGTTGGCATCTTAATTACTTAATTTTTGCCGTTTTCAATACATAATGCATGTATATTCCAGGTTTGATGTGAATTACAGTCTTATTAAAAATACAATTCACTTGACACAGGCAGCCATGATAGCCCACTAATATTCCTGTGGCCTGGTTGCTTTTGTACAAGGATGTATGGATGAATGTGCTGCCTCACTGAGGCCCCACAGATCTCTGCGTGACCCTAAACAGAAAGTCACTTTCTCCTGAACTTCTAGCAGCAGCTCTCTTTTCTTATGCCTTTCCAAACAGATAGTCTTTTCAGAATCTCATATCTTCCAAGGCCAAGACCTGTTAAAACCAAGGTTTGTTTTCTAGTGTATCAGGAGTCTCAGCTTAGAAGCACTTATTGGTCTGCTGTTGTGATGTGGCCAACTGGAGAAGTGACACAAATAATCTCTGAGCTGGGAAGGTCCCAAGTGACCAAGGGCTTGCTTCTAAGGGTAGTATAATACTCCCAGAAATGGCTGACACAGGTTGCCTGTTGGTGAGAGTTACCACACAAAGTGGGGTCCCTCCCATTGCAGCTTCCATAGATAATTCATAGCCATTGCTCCCCAGGCACTACGCTCGAATAGTGGAGTCCTGAATTGGCAGTGAATGAATGAAAAGGAAAAGGAATTAAGTTTTTACCTACAAGGAAAGAACAAAATTTCTGAGTTTCTCAACAGATTTGAGGAGGGAACAGAGTTAATGAGAAGGCAGCTGTTGATCCCGTCCTGTTTCTAAAAGTGTCTATAAATGGCAGACGATGGGAGTCCAGTGTGAGCTCTGGATTGCAAACCTGTGTTTTGTTAAACACCCGTAAGTCTGTTGTCTCGGGGCCTTAATATAATGCTGTCTTATCTTCTGGTTGGTTCCTCACTGTTGCCAGCATCAGCTTGGCCCTCAGCTCAGCCCACGTGACTGAGCAATAGAAGCATTACTGTGGTTTGGTCAGTGACACCACGCACAAACAGGACTGTAAGGATATTTCAGTAATACCTGATTGTGCTAAATATTGAGAACTGACTCATTAATATATACGAGGAGTGGTGGTGCTCCTGGAAAATCAAACTTGTCTTGGACTGTCTGGTTTAAAATTTAGTCACAAAACACTTTCCAGAGAACATAATGGTTTTCAAAATACTCCTTTCAACTATTTCCTTTCTTAATGAAGCAAGTTAATTTGCATTAAGTTTTAAGAAGCTTTTCTGGTTGTTGAACTAGTTATAATCACAGGAGGCTCTTAGAGGGGTATTTGTTCTACTTATTGCTCCATTTCCCTTCTCCATTAACAGTAAATATATTCTACTGTTCATTGATCAGATTTGAGCAGAAGAATTCAAGATTATTTGCCATCTGTTACTGGCACTTGCTTTATAAGTATAAATAGGAAATAGCTTTGTTTCCATTTGGTGATTTTTGTTGCATTGTGTGAAGTTACTGTGTATAACCTGTAAAATTTTAATAGAAGTCTTTGCTTTTGAACACCTAAAAGCGGTCTTACTGAGAAGAGCCTTCAGAACTTGTGATTGACAATGTATGTGTGATCAGAAAAGATCTGTTAAAAAAAAGATAATGAGCCAAAAACCCAAATGAACCTAAAAAAAAAAGCCCACATAAAACCGAACCAGTAATATTTCTCTCTCTATTAAACAGGATAACAAAAAGATGAAGAAATCACTAGAAGAAGAACAAAGAGCTCGCAAGGACTTGGAGAAGCTTGTTAGAAAAGTTCTAAAGAACATGAATGACCCATCTTGGGATGAAACCAACTTATAACTAATCTTTTTCTTTTTTTTTTTTTTTTTTCCTTTTTCTTTCTATTGAAAGACCAGTTGTAAAACTGAACTGGGAAGCCTTCTGACATTAGTCAGTGTTGCATCAAGAGCACTACAAAACAGGATTTAACTGGATCTAGCGATTTCTTGCTCTGAACATGTAGAAACAGTCAAGCCATTTACTGAAGCAATCTGTACTTTTAAGTGTGGAGACCGTGGATCCTGAACTCTACTAAACCTAATTTGTTTGCATCTAAATTACCTCATTTTGCAGAAAGTGCAGCACCTGACTAAAAGTCCATGTTTTTCAGTGGCTTTTTAATTAAATATATATTTTTCTTGTAAATATCTGTAATTTTGAATGCATATGTGATTGATGTATCAGGGCTGATATGTTATTTTTTTTTCTCTTGTTATAATAATGGTCACAAGTGTTAGAAATGAGGGCAGTACTGTCTTACTAAGAAAGGTCAGAGTTGTTTGTGGATAATTACGGATTTGTTCCAAATTACCCACTTACCACACATGCAAATTTAAAAAACCTGTTTCTCCCATTGACCACTGTATTTAAATCCTTTACTCTTATTTATGTTTGTGCATACATTTTTAAACAGTTTACAATTCTTTAAGAACAGTATTAAAATACAGGAATTTGTTTATTGACAGTAGAAACCATTTTTCACAAAATGAATGCCCATGATTTCTTTCACGTACACTTGTTTGGCAGACTAATGTGCTTTGGCCACCAGAAGACTGATGTACTTGCCTGCTTTTTATGACTGTGATTTTTAGGTGTTTATGTACTACATTTTCTATTGTTGTGCTTAAACATACAGCTGGCTGATAATTTAATAGATCATAAAGTTTGCTAAAGCAAAAAAAAAAAAAAATCAAATCTAATTCAGAATTTTGTGAATAAATTGTTGCTATTTATATTTTATGGTCACAACAATTAAATTTTAGCTAATTTTGTGCATAAGACATGTGGGCTAGGCCAAACTTCATTGAGAGCTTTGTTTTTATACCACTACGTCAGACTCTCTGTTTGGAGTTCCCAGACTGAGGCAGCAGAGTCATTCCTTTCCCATCCTGTTTTGGTTTCTGTCCTACTAGGATTTAAATGGAAACAAATGTGGAAATAAGATTTTTTTTTTTTTTTAAATCATACTGCAATTCATAATTTGCACTGCTGACAAATTTGAAAATAGATAAATGAACATTTATTCCCTAGTCTGATAGGTGCAATTACTGCAATCCTTTCTTGTATTTAAAATAGGAAATGCTGCATCACTGCAAATGGCGAGCTTCAGTTGGAGCACTTAAAATACTAGTCCCATGAAAGCTCAGTGTGTTTCACTGATCTCAGCAAAATTTGGATCAAACTCCAGACAGTGCAATTTTCTGAGGGGTTTTTCTTCAGTTGACAGTCAGAAGTGCAGGTATAGCACAGACCCGAGTCGCACCTTTTGTCATCCTGATTCTAGTGCCCTTTAACTCCTGTTAAATTTAATGCTCAGACTTGAACAAATGTTTTTGTGTGAACTTTAATGAGTTGGAGCCAGGACAATTAGGGTGGTAGGAATTGTCATCCACACTTAGAATCTAATGAAAAAATCTATTTTTAAAGCTATCCACTTTTTTTCAGCCAAGAACAGCTTTTTTAAATAGGAAAGAATGTCAGTGATTACAAACTTGAGGAACAATTCTGTGCGAATGGATACTGAAGATTCTCAATAGATGATTAGTTGTCTGATTTAAAAATCTGAATATATTTGTAGGAACGCAAATTAAAATACCTACAATTATAAATGTCTTCCTTTAGTTCTAAAGGAGCAGACTGGATAGGAAAATTAAAAAAAGTCTACAATATTAGTTATGTATTCACAGAACTTTATGGTAATTTTTAATACCAAAATCTTTTCCTGTTGTTTGCGGCTGCACAAAAATGTAGACTGACATTTATAATTATATTTTTATTTAGAAAATACTCTTGCTAAAAGCCGAAGCTAAACTAAGCCCTGCAAATTCATAGCATCATGGCTAAATTTAGATTTGGGAATGCTAACATTTTAACTTTCTGACATTCAGGCTATTTTCAGAGTGAATTTTCATTTCCAATTGAGTGTATGGGAAAGGACATTCCAGAGGAAGAAGTAGGAAAGGAAAACGTGAATCTTAGCAGTATTTAGCAAATTTTAACTCAGGAACAACTTCCATTATAACAATTCGTTTTACATGATACTGTAAAGAGTGGCGCTGCTTTGTAAATTTGCTGACTCTTAGTACCTGTGATTATTATAATTTCTGACAGTACCCCTAGACTGACATCTAATGAACATGCCTTAAACACTGGGATTAAGCAGTTGTTAAATACAACCAGGACTTAGGGACTGGTTTTATTCAAGGTGGATTGGGATGATGATTTTTTTAAAAAAAAGATAGGTAACTTTTGTCTCTAGTGCAGAGCGTGAGCTTCAGCCTTTCGGGAACCAAGAAATATCTGAATTATTTTTTTTTCCTTTGACAATTTGTTATACTGTATATAGATTGTAAATTTCACCATGGACTTTCTGAATTGTCGGAAACTTTATATAAGCATGGATAAATGGGGCACTGTTTATTTAACCTATTAAAGGGTTATTTCTTTGCTCTCATCATTTAGGGATGAGGAGATGAAGCCATTTCTTATCCTATAGATGTGAAGCACTTTCAGTTCTGAACTGTCCAAAATGTAGCATAACATTTCTCTGTACTTACTGATGTGTGTGTGTTTGTCTCACCATGTCATGACATCTTAAAGATTAAACAATTGACCGCCTTTGTATAAACCTTCTTAATGCCAATCATTTAGGGAATCTAGAGTGTCTGTTTACGGTTATCTGTGGAGAACTCAACTTTAGTTTAGGTGTCACAATAATATTCTGGTATCGACTACTAAACTGTTTATGCTACATTGTTGTAATTAAACCATGTTTTTTTCCCCTAGCCTATGAAGTGTTACATTTCATCTAATACGTGGGTTATGAGCTTAAGAAAGAGAAAACTGCTTTAATTTTTTTTGCCTTTCATATAAATAACATCTTCTATTTAATAGTTATATTTAATATTATTTATTAGTTGTTATACTATTCAAAGGGCCTTTTTGTAGTCTTTTATAATAGCAAATTGATGCCTGGAAAAAAAAACAAAGCAAGGGTTGTTTAGAGGGGTGAGAAGGAGGATCTTAACCCTCTTGCACTGAGGAATTTCTGCTTTGGCAGCCTGACCTGCGAGTGTAATGTAAGAGACACAGGAGATCAAAGGCAGAAGATAATGAATGGGAAGAAAGCAAGAAACATTAGAATATCCAATCACTGCATAACTGCATAAATACTTGCCTACATGCATGATTTATCTGAATAGACTTGAAATTTGTGATAAGTGTGTATTATAGTCTTTACTTGGCTGTTGCCACATGAAGTTGGAGGGATGGATTTTTATGGTAGGAAAATCATCAATGTTGCTTTATGCAGGGTGGTAGGATGGGTAATGGAAAGTGAGGCAACTAATTTGTTTGAAAACATGGCTTCAGTCTTTGGACAAGGTATTTGGTGGGTTTAATAACTGAGCTTAGATGTATGAAATAATGTGGGGTTTTTGGCTTACGAGGTATGCTTAAAAAGAACAGAGGATGGTTCTGACTTGAGTCAGAAGTAATCTCATACTTTCCAAATTTTCTCTTGGTTTATCATTGAAAAGACTTGTTTTCCCCACAATTTGAAATCCTCACTTACTTTTCACATTTGGAAGTGTTTGGGGGATTCTCTTTCTTGGATGTGTTTTCTTCTGGTGGGTTGACCTTGACTGGCTGCTAGATGCCCGCTCAGCCACTCTTACTCCTCCTCTACAGAAGGGGAGAGAGTAAGATGAAGAAGCTCATGGGTTGAGATAAAGACAGGAAGATGGTTTATCAATTGCCATCACAGCCAAAGCCATCTTGACTTTGGGAAAAATAAATTTCTTGCCAATTAAAAATAGAGTTGCAGGGTGAGAACCAAAGACAAAAACTAAACTACCTTTCCCCCACCTCCTCCTCCAGGCTCAACTTCTCTCCTTCATTCCTGATTCCCCTACCTTCCCACCCTGCTCACAGTGACACAGGGGAATTGGGGGGTTGCAGTTTGTCCATAACAGTTCCTCACGGCCTCTTCCTCCTTATTATTCTCCCTTCTCTAGTGTGAGTCCTTTCCATGGGCTGCTATCCTTCAGAATAAACCTGCTGCAACATGGCTCCCCTTGTGAGCTGCAGTTCCTGCCACAAGCCTACTCCAGTGGGGGCTCTCCAAGGGAAGTAGCTTTCTTCAGGGCACCTGCTCCTAAATGGGGTCCTCCAAGTGCTGTAGTGGGGATGTCTGCTCTGGCGTGGTCCTCCACGGGCTGCAGGAGAACAACCTCCTAAAATCTTCTCCATGGGGCTGCAGGGGAGCCGCAAACTTGTGATGCGAGACAGGAAGGTAGATGCTCGCTGTGGCAGGTATGAGAGAGGGAGCTGGTCGTCTGATGGGAGCACAAAACGTTTTCTCCCTCATCTTGTCAGATGACTGGTTTCCAGTCTCTTCCACTTTCCTTCATCGTCATTTGCAACCACCTGCAGAATTTCTCCAAATCACAATAGAGTTTGTGTCCAGCAGATGAAACCCATCATTATTGCTTCTGAAAAGCGTTTATACTTTTAATACTCCACCAGCTGGTTTCTATTTTATAATTATTGTCAGATACTCGTTTTGCAAAGGTGTGGTGTGCTTTGACAACCAGAGGAAACTACATTGTCAATCAATGGCTCCAGCATTCTGGGGTGGAAGGAGGAGGACTGATAGTTCAGAGATGTGGGTGCTGTCAGGAGAGAGCTACGGGAGTCTTTTAAACTGGCAATGAGAGGGGAAAGGAATTGGCCACGCGTCCTTCAGGTAGCACTGAGCCTGCAGCTGGAGAAGTTGGTGATGTTACAGGCTCGGGTGGTAGAACAAGCAGATAAAAGGTACAGTTTGTACCTGCTACCAGCACGGCACAGATTGTTGTTTCTCCTCGTAGTAGGAAACAGTGTGAAAAGACAGGTTTCACTGTGTGTGACTGCAGCCACCAGCATTTCCCAGGAAGAGCTATGCCTCCCTGAACTGCTGCTGCTGCTTGTCCAAGGGATATCTAATGGACACCCTGTTGGAGCTGCTCTACCTCGGAGGCTGAGAAATCCATCTGCAGAACCTAATGGCAGGTGGACACCTTTGATTGCTGTGGGAGGGCAAGGGACAGGAAAGGAGGGAGCACATAACTGTTGGTTGTGGTAGTCTAAAATAGAGAAGCCGTGGGTGAAATGTGTATGGATCTGTATGTATACCACGAGTCCCACAGTGCTGGCACAGAAGGATCCCAGAAATGTGAAATTTGCCCTGTGGAGAAGCACTGAGACGAGATCTGAGATTAATTTGCTTTTCAAGGCAGGCTTCTTACTCTGGCAAAGGGATGGAGGTTTGCCATATCTCACCTTCACTCTTTATTTCACATGACCTAAATACCATCTTGGAAAGGGAGCTGAGCCTGCATTTGGAACTAAATTAACCTCTTGATTTTTTCATTAATTTGAGTGGCTGCCCTCAAATGTAATTCTTGTGTTGTTAGAAGGAAACAAGAGCTCACAGTTCACCCAGTTACTGTGAATGGTTACAATGGTGGTGGTGTTTACATGGTGCAGATCTCAGCAGTCCAAAATTTCCTTAGATGCTCCCATTAGTTCCTGAACATTCTCACTGATTTTGTCTCCCTCCTCTGCCGAACATGTGCAGGGTCTCCTTTGGGCTTTTACCCCAAGAACATGATCATGAGGATGCTCTTAGACTGACATCTAAAAGGCAATGGAGACCGATACCGTGGGAAAGCTTTTACCTACTGCTACGTCCCCGTCCCAGGAATGTGGTGTGCCACGTGTGGCACTGTAGAATCACAGAATATCTCAAGTTGAAGGGACACATAAGGATCATTGAGCCTACCTCCCTGCTCCTCGCTGGACTACCTAAAACTAAACCATATGACTAGGAGCATCACCGAGATGCTCCCTGAATTCTGATGTCCAATGTGGTGTTGTGTATCGGCCTGCTGAGATTTCCCAAATAATTTTCATTTTTTTTTTTTTTTTTTAACTGGTGTATCGCTCAGGTTTGGCAAGCACCCTGTGACAGGTCGGTGTTTGCTGTAGACATAGACGAGCAATACAGAAATAGCATGTTTTTACAGGATTTTTCCAGCAGGGGACTGTGTTAGCTTCTGCTTTGTCAGAAATTAGTCACAGCTGCCCTGAATTTGTTAATATTTGGACTTTTGTATCCTTTTATAACTAATTGTAGTTAGCTTTTTGTATATTATGGAGCTGCTTTTCAAGCTCCAGGAAACACATTCTATTATCCTTTTGTCCTGTAGAACAAAAGTAGACAGTCACAGCTGAAAGTGTTCCCGCAGCATTTGACTGAGCTGCGGGTGTGGGATTTGTATGGTTTTCTGAAGCACTTCTCTGCAGCACACGTGACTTATCATAGCATCTATACATCCAGCATCACAAGGGCTTTTTCAGCACAGCACAATGTGGAGGTAACACGGGATCAGGTTTATTGTGAGGTGAAACTAAGCAAGGAATTTGGCTGTGATCAGTAGCTCTTTTAATCTCGGGTCTTTCTCCAAGGTAGGCAGAATTTCAGAGGAACTGAGAAATATCCACTGCAGGACTGGTCTTACCACTTCCCACAAGAAGTGTCTATTGTGAGACTGAGCTGAGAAATGAATGCTCCATCCACTAAACTCTCTCATTACAACCTCCTTTGTCAATCAAGTTTTCTGCTGAGAATTTAAGATACAGTCTGTTTTACTTATGCTTTTCTGGTGGCAGAGAGGGAGTACAGTGACTACCTTGGACTTGAAGCTAAGCATTTGAAAATTCAGCTTAAGGAAAGAGACTATGCCCTGCCCTATCCATCAGATCTTCAGGATTTCTGCCTCAGCACTCAGACTTGGTTCCATGTATCTGCCAGCTGTCTTGCTGACCATCTTTACTTTGCTGTCATTATGAATAAAAAACCATGTCCTCTAGGCATTCCAGAGCACCAAGATATTTCAAAATTCTGAACAGGGAGTGGCAGCCTAAGATGCTTTCCTGTGCCTTGCTTATGTCTTAGGGAGATTTCTGTCACAGGATCTTTCTTTTTTTTCTATATAGAGTCACACTATGATCCCTTTGTATCGATTAGGTTAAATAGGAAATGAGTTGGTACAGTCCAATACAATTGCTAGACCTCATTGAGAGAACTCGAGGTTTGATATCTGACAAAACTTTTCCCCTTTGTGGTTGAAGTTCACTGGGAGGTTCAAGAATTGTTCAGATTGGGAGGGATAACAGGAAGCTGAGGAGCCAGCCAAATGATTTTGTAGCTTTTGTTAGATGCCTCAGGAAAGTGAGGTAAAATTGTGCAGATAGGATTCCATAGAATTATGGAATCACAGAATCATAAGGACCATTAGGATCATCAAGTCCAACCATTAACCTAAGACCACCAAGTCCATCACTAAACCATGTCCCTGAGCACCATGTCTACATGTCTTTTGAACATCTCCAGGGATGGTGCCTCAACCACTTCTGTGGGCAGCCTGTTCCAATGCTTGACAACACTTTTAGTGAAGAATTTTTTCCTAATATCTGATCTAAACCTCCCCTGGAGCAACTTTAGGCAGTTTCCCCTGATCCCATTGCCTGTTTCTTAGGAGAAGAGACTGACATCCACCTGGCTACAACCTCCTTTCAGGTAGTTGTAGAGAGCGATGAGGTCTCCCCTCCTTTTCTCTAGGCTGAACAACCCAAGTTCCCTCAGCCACTCCTCATTAGACTTGTGCTCAAGACCCCTCACCAGCTTTGTTGCCCTTCTCTGATCATGCTTCAGCACTTCAGTGTCTTTCTTGTGTTGAGGGACCCAAAACTGAACACAGTATTTGAAGTGCAACCTCACCTGTGCTTCCCTAGTCCTGCTGGCCACGTTGTTTCTGACACAAGCCAGGATGCTGTTGGTCTTCTTGGCCACCTGGGCACACTTCTGGCTCATATTCAGCCAGCTGTTGACAAATACCCCCAGATCCTTTTCTGCCAGGCAGCCCTCCAGCCATTCTTCCCCAAGCCTGTAGCTCTGCATGGGGTTGTTGTGATCCAAGTGCAGGACCCAGAACTTGACCTTATTGAACCTCATCCCATTGCCTTTGGCCCATTGATCCAGCTTGTCTAGATCCCTCTGTAGAGCCTTTCTACCCTCCAGGAGAACAACGCTCCCAAACAATTTGGTGTCTTCTGCATGAGAGTGCACTTGATCCCCTCATCCAGATCGTTGATAAAGATAATAAACAAAACTGGCCCCAATATTGAACCCCAGGGAACACCACTTGATGACCAGCTGCCAACTGGATTTAACTCCATTCACCACACCCCCTTGGACCAGCCATCCGGACAATTTTACCTAGTGAAGGGTACGCCTGTCCAAGCCAGTTTTTGCAGGAGAATGCTGTGGGAACTGGTGTCAAAGGCTTTACTGAAGTCTAGGTAGACAACATCCACAGACATTCCTCACTTTTACTCTTCTGATTCTCTCTCTCATTCCAACCAGTGTGAGTGAGCGAGTGGCAGCATGGTCCTAGTTGCTGGCTGGGGTTAAACCGTGACACCCTCTAAGTCACGCAGTGTCATTGTCTGTAACCTCTCTGTCAATCTTCAGGTGAGATCTCCAGGCTGTCCACAGGGGAGCTTTCCCGGTAAGGTTAGGAAGCAGTGATGTAATTTACTCTGTGCATGCATGCATTTTGCAGGCAGTGACTGGGCACACTATAATATATTAAACTAAACTACTCAGTGAGCTATTACTTGGTTCCTGGGCAAAAACATGCTGGTGTGAGTATGTTCTGCCTCTTGCCTTGTCTCTGTCTCACAGCATTTGGAAGTGGTCCATGACTGGCCTTAATGAGGTAGCATCAGTTTTTATCTTGATTTAAGGAGAATCATTTGCAGAGCTTTTTGGGTCTAATGAACTTTGGTTTATAGGAATTTCGAGAACTCAGTCTCCTTATCAAATGTGGTTTAAGTCCACGGGGAGGTTCAAGAATTGGGATTGGGAGGGATAACGGGAAGCTGAGGAGCCAGCCAAATGATCTTGCAGCTTTTGTTAGGTGCCTCAGGAAAGTGAGGTAAAATCTCTGTATACAGACTTGTAATGAAACATGCAATTGCTTATTAATCTTGAAACAACTGAAAAGAACATGGTGGAGCTGGGCTGCATCAGATGCTGCTATTTTATAGAGAAGTGGGTGCCTGTGGGGCAGTGCCTGCTGCTGGGTGGAGGTGAAGCCTGCTGGCTGCTGGAGATTCTACCCATGGACAAGCCATAAAGTCACGTGGATGTTTGCAGCTTTGCTAAAAAACCCCTTTATAAAGCCAGTAACACTTTGTGTGTTTAGTTGCCAAGCTTTGTTTTTAGATCGGCTACCCAACAATTTTGGAATCTTGTTGCTGGACTTTTGTCCCCCTGTTCAGTGTGAAGTAGTGCTGTGGATATTTGAAGAAAACAAAAAAAAGTGTATAAAAAAGTTGAAAAATACCGATTAAGGGAAACTCACTAAGAGAGATCCTCTGCAACTTGAGTAAAGGTAATTAGGGCAAAATTGAATTTGCTCACTGAAACCCAACTCTGGGAACTTGTCAAAGACGTGCATCCTCTTGTCTCTTTGGTGCTTTCTCCCTCCTGCTCGTGGCTCAGGGTCTGTTCCTGTTCTCAGACTCTTTCTCCCTTTGACTGCTACCTCTTGACTGCAAGGAACTCAGAGGTTTAGTGCTGGCTGATGTGGTCCTGGATAATCTCTTTTCTTCAGCTCAGTGTCTCTGCAAGGGTCATTCCTCAGGCAGAGCCTTGATCAGATCTCATCTTCTTGAATCTGATTCTTTTTCACTTGTCCATGGAAGTCCCTGTTCTGAACTCCCCAGGCTGTGTAGGTGCTGTCCTGGAGCCATAAGTGTAGGACATTGCTAGGGGGTTGTTTGGATGTGCCACTAAAGTTGTTTAAAGAAAAATATTTCAGATAAATTTGATGGAATGGGTATGAAACCAGCATGGCTGTTCCTATTCAGCCAAGATGGAAATGAGAAGTTGTGTGAAATGGGAAAAAAATCTCTCTTCAATGATAGATCTTTTCCTCAGCCCCTGTTTCGGGAGGGATTTATCTCTGGAAGTGCTACATGTATAGGTGAAAACTGCAAAAAGGAAGTAGACGAGGGACAAGTTGACAGGCTGAACCTACCAATTTGCTGTAGCTGAGGCTGTTGGGCAGGTAAGTGTTTTCCTCTCCTCTGCCAAAACTGGGGTTGTGAGGCTGAGGGGAGTGTATTAAACATACACCTGGAACGCAATGACTGACAACCACTTGTTTTTTTCCTGCCAAGCTTTGGAGAATGACTCAAAGTAAGTTATTTCAGAACATTTGCCTTTGAAATTGTGGCAAGTTATTATTTTTATTATTTCATAAGTTGCAGTATAGAAAGCAAACCCTATCGAATGAAAATATTTACTTTGGATTTACGTATTTACAGTATGAAGAGTAGATGATGTACTTCCATTCCGTGAGGTGAAAGGGGACAAAACACCCTGTCTTCGTGGCTAGAAAGAAAATGCACACTTGATCAGAGGTATTTCTGAAATGTAGAGTCAATATTGTAAATGAGTCATGGTGCTACTTTAAACCATGCTGAAGAAGTAAACAAGATTCGGAAGTGTAATGTTACGGTTCAGTCCTGTACTCATCAGAAGAATATCAAATGGAGAAAGAGTTTTTGGCAAAAGCTGCCTGCTTCTGAAAGTTGGTACGATTTATCAGATTTTGAAACATGATGAACAAATAACGCTCACAGAACACCTCACCAAACTCTAATTTATCTTATTTCATGATATGAGACTTTGTATTGTAAGGAGTTTGTGTGGGTTGATGAATAATACTATACAATGTGTTTTTCAGTACAGGCAAATTTGTAGAAAAACAAAACTAGATCCAGAGGAGCTTGTCATAAATATTACATCTGGAACAAGCACAATCCTATTAAAAGCTATGTGCATCCATGACGTAGGAGTACAGAACGGGGGAGCCAGAGATCTGGTAGCCCCTCTTCTCTCGTTTTTATATTTATCTCAAAGTTATGTTGTTTGTGTGCGAAACAGATCATGAAATGTGCGTTTTGTGCTGATGCCTGAAAGCACTGGGCCTGGGGAGGCTAAATCCCTAAATAGAGCTAAATTTGTTCTTGAATACCTGCATCCTCTAAAGCACAACTTACCTATGGCTCTGCAGACACCTGCAATTAAAAGGTGACTCCAAGCATGGATGTTCATTAACCAGCATAGGAATTGCTTCATCCCACTACAGAATGAATCCATTCAGGGAGCAGTGACACGTAGGAGCAGTGGTGGAAGAAGAAGTCCACGAAGAAGGTGTAAATTAAGGACAGCATACACAGTAAAAGTAAAATAAAGAAAAATCTTAGGAACTTTAATGTGAGCCCCCAAGGAATGGAGAACGATCTGCTGTTAGCAAGGTTTTTTGTTCTAGATAAAGCCATCAAAACACCGGTCGGGAGGAGCAGAGAGGCATCACTTGTGAAAAATACGTTCTGGGGCCTCTCAAAAATGCAAGGCGGCACTAAAAAACTCGGAACTCCAGGGAGGCCCCTTCCCATCCGTCTCCCCTCAGGACGCGGTAAAATCCCCCCCGCGGTGCGACAGAGCATCCTTTACCGCGCTCGGCCGGGGAAGCCGCGCGCTCCGATTTTTTACCGTCGTTTCCTATGGATTTTTTTCCCTCCTTGTAAGGAGACTAAAGCCTCACAGCGGCGTGCTGCGGCACTTCCACCTGGCGTTGGGGGTTGGGTTTCTTTTTTTTTGGTTGTTTTGTTATGTTTTGGTTTTCCTTCCTCTGTTGGAGGAGGGAGGAGGAGGAGGCGCCGGGGAGCCGCAGGGCCTTCATCCGCGGTGCCCGGGCTCCTCCTGCTGGCAGCCGGCTCCGGGACCGACCAGCCGCCAGCCCGGGCAGGGCGGGCAGCCCTCCCGCATCTCTTGGGGTATAGGTTGGGGTCTTTTCCCCTAGGCTTTTATTCCGCCACCGTCTGCGGTATTTCCACACATCCCGCCTAAATAAATTACCTGGGACTCAGGGAGGGAGGGGGGACTCTCTTACTATTCGTCCATATCAGGCTGAGCCTCCGGGGTCTTGATGCCTGGCCAGGTATTTCAGGGCTACGGCTCGTGGTAGGGTTCAGGGCAGCAACGTGAGGAGGGGGATATAGCCCAGGGGAGAGCGGGGGAGATGTTCGTTTTGATGTATCTAGGTGAGTCCTGGCTCCAGTCATTGATGGGTGTGTACCTCAGGAGCAGCGTGGGGAGTAGGACCCGAGAGGGGATCGTCCTCCTGTACTCAGCACTAGTGAGGTCCCGCCTGGAGTATTGTGTCCAGTTTTGGGCCCCCTACCACAAGAAAGACATTGAGGTGCTGGAGCGGGTCCAGAAAAGGGCAACAAAGCTGGTGAGGGGTCTGGAGAGTAAGTCTTATGAGGAGAGGCTGAGGGAGCTGGGGTTGTTCAGTCTGGAGAAGAGGAGGCTGACGGGAGACCTTATCATGTTCTATAACTCCCTGAAAGGAGGGTGTAGAGAGGTGGGGGTCAGTCTCTTCTCCCAAGTCACAGGTGATAAGACAAGAGAAAATGGCCTCGAGTTGCACCAGGGGAGGTTCAGATTGGATATTAGGAAGAATTTTGACACTGAAAGGGTTTTTAAGCATTGGAACGGGCTGCCCAGGGAAGTGGTTGAGGTATCATCCCTGGAGGTATTCAAAAGACAGGTTGACATGGTGCTCAGGGACATGGTTTAGTGATTTTTTTTGTTAGAGTTAGGTTGATGGTTGGACTAGAAGATCTTGAAGGTCCCTTCCAACCTAGATGATTCTATGTTCTGTTTGGTACCTGAGTAGTTTCCTTGAGATGTGGGATCCTGTGGGTTCTTTGGATCTTGTACTAGTTGTGTACTCACTGAATGCAGCATCAACTGAGGGAAAGAAGGTTTTAAAGAGGGATGTGTCTAAAATCCTCCCAAACAATCCTTTCTCTCAAGACTTTTTCCTGTCTCTCTGGCATTTTCTTCATTTCCCTTTGTCTGAGGTCTCGTGGGTTAACTCTGGCAGGCAGCTCAGCCCCATACAGCTCATTCTCACCCGTTGCCCCAGGTGGGATGAGGGAGAGAATTGGAAGGGTAAAAAGGGAGAAAACTTGCAAAAGGTGCATGCATAAGCAAAGCAAAATAAGGAATTAACTCGCTATTTTCCATCAGCAGGAAACTGTTCAGCCACCTCCAGGAAACCAGGGCTCTATCGCATGTCACAGTTACTTGGGAAGACAAGCACCATAACTCTGTGGCCTCTTCCTCCTCTTCCCCTAGCTTTTATTGCTGAACATCACATCATACAGTGTGGAATATCCCTTTGGTCGGTTGGGATCATCTGGCCTGGCTGTGTCCCCTCCCAACTTCTTGTTCTTATTCCCAGCTTACTCACTGGTGGGGTGGGGTGAGAAGCAGAAAACACCTTGACTCTGTGTAAGCAGTGGTCTGCAGTTGTGTTATCAACACTGTTTTCACCCCAAATCTAAACACAGAACCATATGAGCTACTATGAGGAGCATTAACTCCATTCCATCCAAACCTGGTATGGCCTCCAGATACTTCACAGGCTTGCAGATGCTGTATCTTGCCAGCTCCAGCCTCCTACATGTTCACAGTCCATTTTCAGTGGAAAACTCTTGTCCTTCCTCGGCACTTGGCAGGTCTGTGGTTTCATGTGATGGCTTCTGTCACCATAGCTGTCATTTTCCCAAAAAGGGAACCCTACTCACTTCCTGCACTTAGCATCAGTCAAGGATAGCTGCAGAGTAATGACTGGTGCTGGGAACTACTGGGAAGTTTTATTATGAGTCAGAACTGGGACTTGGAATAACTTTCCAGTGTTAGTAGAAAGCAGCAGAAAACCTGAACCCATATTGAAAGGAGTAAAAAGTTCTTGCAGGCTATGGGTTCTGTTTCTGCTCAAATAGGTTTAAGGTATCTAAATCCTGTTGAACCCTCAGAAAACTTCCCCATTGTCCATGAGAAAGACTGATGTCAAGCAGTCTGTTAACCCCCTTTTCCTCTTTTGTTTAGCTTTCTTGCTCAGATTTGCCTGTTTGACAGACGTTAAACACACCAATTATGTCCCACACTTAGGCTGGGTTGCCAGGTGCTTGTTTTTGTTGGCTTGTTGTTTTATTTTTAAGAGGTGTTAAGTGGTGCTCTGCTCAGGTTTGCCACAGTTAATAAATTTCCGAGCTCATAGACCTATATTGGAATTAGAGACGTGACTGCAACACAAAAGGAACAATCCTGAACTTGACTGCCCTCACCATCTCCACCGGAGCACCGATGGTAGCAGTGGCTGAAGCAATACAGGCTTCCGTATGGGCCAAGCACATGAATAAAATTATACATATCTTTTAAAACGCTGAATGAGACAGGGCTGATGGAAACGGTCGGCAGGGAGTTGTTCTGAAGCAGCCTTTGAGAACTGCAGAACCACCCACTGCTGAAACGGGCACTGGGGCTTTCCCTTTCTCTCTCCTCAGCAGTTCAGGGGAGGCAGGTGAGCAGCTCGTGCCTACGGTTCTGGACCACAGGCATCTCCAAAGGTGCAGTTGCCAAAGGACTTCTGTTGAGACAATATCCTTTTTCTTTTTTTTTTTTTTTAATTTTGAGTTATTAACGTTCGTGTTCTGTTCACATTAGCTTTGCATCTTGGAGGTGTCCCCTACTGAGGGTTCAGGGTGGTCTTTTCTGTGGCAGGCAGTGGCTTGTGCGAGCCTCTCGATGTGCCAGCGTATAGCTTTTTCCCTCTTCTTAGTTATTTTTTTTTTTCTTGTAATCATTTTGCAATCCCATTTCCACGTTATATTATAAAAAGCTTTCTTGATGAAAATGTTGAACTACTTGTAAATATATTGAAAATGGTCAGTCACAAAATTGGTACTTTTCTTTAATCTTCTTCTGTAGTACATATTCATTATCTTCCTTCCCTCCTGTCAAAATGGGAGTAAAAATTTCTATTCTATTACACAGACTCGAAATACTAAGATCCTTTGATGTGGCTAATTTAAGATTATAATACGTTAAAATATGGAATAATTATATGTTACAAATCAAATCTCAAAATTCCTATTGTATTCAGTCTGTCTTGTGTTCTGCTGGACTATTCAGACTCGCATCAGCAAGAGTCTTCCACTGAAATGTATTATGACTTGAAGACCATATTGCTATGAATAATCAATCCTACCTTTATTTTGTTTCCTTCAAACTTTAATTTATTCTAGATATGCATTACAGATTTCACTTGCAGTGATTATGAAGATAATGCAAATACTTTTGATGAAATTAAATTAAAAGCTAATGTTAAATTTGCTTTTTTCCCCTCTTTTTTTCTATTTTGTAGTTTGTGAACTTCATGTTTATGAAATACATCACTAAAAAGTACCAGGAGAGGTGCATGTAACCATGGCCTGCCCCTATGAGGCAAGACTGTTATCTGAAACCTATGCCGCACAAATATTAAAAAAAAGAAGAGAACATTGTTCTGATCTCAGACTTTGCTTCTAATTCTGGAGTTAATGTCTTTCCATGGTCTGTGGTTGTGGTGCTCATGTCTCAGGCAGGAAGAAATGGGCCTGTGCCTGTGGAAGCCAGCCACAGTCTTTCTGTCCTCATTTTGAGTTGATTGATGCCCTTATGCCCCTGTGTCCTCCTCTGGTGACTGGCATCACACTGTTGGTACTAAATGAACCAAGAGAGATTTCTTCAGCCAAGCTGTTAATTGTAGAAGGAAATTTGCAGGAATAATGCCCAGACCCAAATTAAGATTTATTTAAAGGTTCATTATAAAATTGTTCAGGGCACTCTATATATGTTAATTTTCATGAAATCAGCGTATTTGGAGACAGCTAAAGACTGACTACTATTTCAGTTGTGTCCAGAACTTAAGCTGATCTTCATAAATTGACTTGTACTTGCATTTCAGAGGGTTGGTTTCAACTTCTTCTCCTAGAAGCACAGGACAAGAAGGAGAGGTGCTAGAGAAGAGAACAAGATCTTTATGAACAAAAGGGCAGAAATAAATACTCAGAAAAATTATGGAAGAGGTTTGTAAAAATGTAGAGCAGGCTTGTTTTCTCCAAACAGGAGAAAGCTAAGCTAGATCATTGTGAGAAACTCAAACAAATAATAATAATAAATAAAAGTTGCAATGCCATAGATAGGAAAGGATTTACAAAATATTACATTATAGCTTTGTGGGAGTAAGGGGATAAAATGCAACTCAAAAAGGGGAAAACTACTTACCTGTAGTGCTCTAGCCTGAAGAACTTGAAGCGTGAAGAGTTGTCTGATTTGAAGAAAAGGAGGCTGACCTTGTGACTGCAGTTTCCTGAGGAGAGGAAGAGAAGAGGGGGCTGCTGGGCTCTTCTGCCTGGTACCCAGTGACAGGACGTGTGGGAATGATTCAAAGCTGCTCCAGGGCAAGTTCAGATTGGACATTAGGAAGCATTTCTTTACCGAGAGGGTGGTCAAACACTGGAACAGGAGTCTCAGAGAGATGGTCGATGCTCCAAGCCTGCCAGTGTTTAAGAGGCATTTGGACAATCCCATTAACATACTACGCTTTAACTTTTGGTCAGATCTGAATGGTCAGGCTGATGATCACTGGATCAAGGGATGATCGTTGTTGGTCCCTTCCAATTGTTCTATGCTATACTGTGCTGTGCTGTACTATGCTATTCTATTCTAACCATGCAAGTGAGGAACTCATCTTTGCTCCACTGAGTATAATTAAGAAGTGGAGAAAAGGCACCTGACATACTGTTTAGGGCAGTCCAGGAACAACAGTCAAAGTAATCTGCATGGTCATGACCTGTATGGTCATCTTCAGATTACAGCATTATGAGCTTCCTGGCCCCAACCTCACCCTTGTATTTCATTTTTTTTTCTCCCTCTAATCCCTTTTTCTTTGTAAAACAAACGTGAAACACACACACACACATATAAGCATATATGTGTGCTTCAAGATCCTTTTCTGAGAATTGGGTTATTTCATGTTGTGTAAAATGTACTTCTCTACATTTCCCCATTTAACTTTTTTTACTCACTGTCAACGCAGCAGGTTCATGCTGAGTGCAGAGAAGACGGCGTGTGGTACTGCTTCTGATGGCACAGGGCATCTTTAACCCAGACTCAGTATGTGGCTTTGCCGAAAGAATTATTGGGCAGAGAGAATGGGGTTTTTCATACATTTCTATTCGCTAAAAAGTGCTGCTTCACTGGAGCTGCTCAGAGTTTCACACCCCGATGGAATTGGGTGAACCGTTTTGGCCAAAACACACGATGCCTTGTAATGCTTGATTCAAATAACTCCATAGCAAAACATCACAGTGTTTCTGTGTTGGTTTGTAGAGAAGTGCAGATGTTGCCTGGGCAGTGGTCCTTTTCTCCTTTCCTGTGTGATAGGAAATTACAGCAATTAGGAAATTTGTGGGCTAGCGTGGACACAGGGTTCAAACTTTTTTGTCCTGATGCAGGTGAGTCTGTAAAGCAGGGATGGGAATCCCATGGCCTTTGCCTTGCTGATGTATACAGACATAGACATTGAAATGTTTCATATTTTATTTAAATACCATATTCAGGTACTTAATTCCTTTATGGTAAATGAAATGTGTCTTAAGGTGTCTTTGTGTCCTTGCCAGTATTCCAGCAGTCAAACTTCCGCCCTTTTAAAAACTGTATTTTAAAAAATATTTTGGCACTTAAGATAACAATAGTGTTACTATTTCAAAAGATGCACTCGGAGGCTTTTTTATTTGGTAACCTACCTTTTAGTCTAAATTTTTATTATTTTTTCCCTCAATGAGCAAGGCTTAAAAGTTTGACTTTGTAGAGGGTTTGAAAGACAGAGCTATCTTTCAGATTGCATAAAAAATTAAAACCCTTAAAAGAGCTGGAAGCATGATTTCTCTGTATGTTTGTTTCTGCATATATCTGAAAGGAATCAGCCACTTCTTAAGTTTCTGCTTATGATAATTTCCTTGCTGCAAGTGAAAGGTGGAGACCAGACTCTTCATTTAAGGAAAACTAGTAAGTCTCAGCTGAGGGTCTAAACTACCCAGATCTATTAAGTATCCTATGAGTTTCTCTAACTTGTGAAAAGGTGGCACATGTTGGTAGAGACAAACTGTTCCTGGGATACCTAATATTAATCATGCCACCAGATGTGTGCTGTCTGTGCCACTCCCACATGTCATCTGCAGGCTGCTGCAGTTGTTATTTAAAGAAGGAGGAAGAAATAGTGTTGAGGAGTTGCAGATGACAAAGTGTAATTGTTTTTCAGCCTATGTGAAAATGCTCACCAGCTTGATAATGCTTGTCGTGGTTTTCTTCCTTGTATTTATGTACAGCAGGCGAGTGCTTTTTCTCTATAAAGAAAATGTAATTCTATTGACTTTGACAAAATCAAATTAATACCCTCTATAACTCGATTTCAAGTTTATAGAGGCTTTCACAGATATTGGACTTTTTTCCTTTTTATTTTTTTTTTTCAGTTTTTTTATCTATCCATATCTGTGTTGCCTGCCGTGGGAATACCAAACGAAATAGGGAATGAGAATTACCTGTGTGGTGAGCTACAACAAATCTATTTCGAGTATCCTGCCCTATAAGCTTAGATAGTGATTTGATGCAACGAACTCCTTTCAGCCATGGAAAAAGGATGACAGGCTGATTATAACTTTATCCCACTGAAGACAGCATCTGAGAAAAATGAGTCGTGGCCTTTTGGATGGGCGTGAGCTGCTTAGGCAGCTGGATCCTGCCCTGACTGTGCAGTTCAACTACAATTAAAACATCTAAATGTAGGCACCCCTGTGTGTTGAAGGTGCCTGGTGACCTGCTATCAGGGGATAGTCTGTGGAGCCCAGAGAACCATCCAGCCGTTTAATGTCTGCTTTAGGGGCTGAGCTGAACCTTGCTCTAGGCTCCCATTAATCTGCTGATTACCAGAACTCGATCCAGTTACCTAAATATAAGCACATCTTTCCAAATTTGGTGCCCTAGGGTAGTAAGACATCTTTCAGCCTCACGCAGATGTCTCATAGGGCCTATGGGAAATGTCTGCCTTCTGTAGGCCAGTCGGAAAACCCAACTCATCTCAAATGATACTAGATACCCATGTTTAGGCAACTGAACCCAGCTCTGTCCCTCTGCTGACTGTAATGGCAGCTCAGGCACCCAATTCATGTCAGCACCTCGGTGCGAGTGATCAAATCTCAGACTGGATCCTCCCTGAACTTCTCTTCCTTAGTCCCTACCTCTTGTTCACCTGTAATGCAGCAACGGTATGACTTGTCTTGCTGCTATTCATGCAATTTATAATCTCACAAATAGGCTAAACCTGTTTCTGTTTATATAAGCTATGAATTAGATTTTGAAGTTCAGTAGAGCAAGGGCAGCACAACACATCCTTGCAAGATGACAGAAGGCAGGCACAAAGATCCCAGCTCTTGATGCCAGACTTTCATGGTAGAAGAGACAGCAGTTGCCCTACCATTTCCTCCCATGTGGATGTGTAAGCAAGTTCTTGGTCTAGCTTTGGCCTTTATTTGTAGATTGTGAAGGGTCAGGTGCACTCAGTCTTTAGCCCATGTCTTGCCTGCAGACAGCTGTCCTAGCCCACACTGGTCTAGTTACACACTAAAGTTTTAGAAGCAAAGGTTAGTAAGGAAGCTACTACTCCTCCAACAATGATGGTTTTGTGGTTTTAGGGGTTTTGGGCAGGGTGCCCAAAGATGGTGTAGGGAAAACCAAAAAAAGAAATTAAGAATTACACTGGTGATTAAGTTCTGTATCTCCATATAGCACAAAACTATACACCAGCATTATGAATCTTCTTCTGATTGTCACACTGACTGACATCTGCATAGCTCCAAAAATATTTCTGACATAAATAAAATCTACTAAAAATATTCTGGTTTTCCTTATTCATTCATAAAAGGCATTTGTTTATAGGTACTGGTCATCATTTCGAAGTGGTAGCACAAGGAATCATGTTAGTGATTTTTTGGGCTTGTGGTAATCCATATCTTCTTTATGGATCTTTAGTACTCATAAAAGCAGAGAATCTCTTTTGGGTTTGTTTTGTTTTGGTGCTGGTTATGTGGGGGGTTTTTTCAATTTATGAAAACGTGGAGCGAGATGAATATTTCAGCAAAGATTTTGGAGAAATCCTGGATGGGGGAAGAAGTTGTGAGGTTGGCTATAACATCTTCTGTTGGTGTTAGAAATGCCTGGGAGTGTGAGCTGTGGGGCTGTGGAAAGGGTGGGTGTTTTGCTGTTCGCTTGTGACTCAACAGTGACTGAAGTTATTCTTCCTGTTACACAACTTAAGCCAAATATTGGCAACGATACTGAGCTTCTCCACACTGTAATTTTCGCTGCACTGTACTGCTGTTATGGTCCCTGCATTCCATAGGCCATGTTTACCTCTTTTTATTCCCCTTTGCCTTAGGCTTCCACTTCTGGTAACAGCCTCCCTCTGCTCCATGGGTACCAACTGCTTCTAACTATTTAATCAACATACTTAATTTAAATTCACAGGTGGTGTGCTCACACTGTCTTTAGCCTGAAGTGTGCTGCTTCCTCAGACCTGAAGGGCGTTTATGTGCTTAAAAGCTCTTCTCTTTCTTTTCCAAATACATCAGATGGTGTTATAAAAATATCGTCTTTCCCCACAAATCTTACCTTGATGGAATGTCAAGAGGTGACAACTCACATTTCATGATACTTCTAATGCCTTCAGGTCAGACATGTGATTTCAATGGTGTCCCTTTTCTGGAGAACATCTGCTCTTCAAACATGCTTAGCTTCTTTTGTGTTGATCAAGATGGTGATCTTTGATATTGTATTTGAATATTTGATAATTAATATATTCCAGGCTTTGTAAGGCAAAAAGTACCACAAGCTCACCTTTTGAATGCTAGGCCAGCCAGTCTTATTCTGAAGTGGGATTTTGTGGTTCTTGCACACTCAGATATGGTTCTGGGGTATGGTGAATTTTTTGGTGCCTTCTTCCATGCTGCCTCCTGTGTTGCCACAGTCCTTCTCATCCCCTGGAAGGTTCCTCCTGCCTTCTTGTTTGTTTTCAAAACAAATGAACAGAAGAAGAGCCCAATTTATTTCAAGAATTCTCCTTTTTTCTCCTTTTTCAATAAACCTAAAGAACTGAAATAACAATTAATGACACTAACCTTAGCAAAAAAAAAAAAAAAAAAAAAAAGAGGCTTTCAACCTATCTTTTTTTTTGGTGAGCATTAGAAGTAAATAGAAAATTTTTTTCCTCTGTGTATATTTGGAAACACTCTCACAGACACAGACTAAATAAAAAACCTGTAAATTGCTGTCATAACAGGGCTACTTTTATCTTCCCTTTTTTTAATCCCCTCCTTTTCAATATTCCTGTTCATTGTACACATTATGCTCTTTAAATATTAGCAGTTCAAGGTGTAGCTTTCTCCTGTGTGGGTTTTTTTTTTTTTCATGCTATGAAACACTGCAGAAACTGACTTTTAACATTTCTGATTTGTAAATCACTTTTCATGTGAGATGCCTCTTCACCCCTGAGAAGGCTATTAAAGACAGATTAGGTTTAAGAGTCTGCTTCAAAGGCCAAACTCCTAGAAATGTAAATTGTGGTGTTTATGGGGCTCCACTACTGTCTTTGCCCTGCACACCATATTTATTCCAAACAGTGATAATCCTCATCATCTGTGACCCCAGACTTCTCTCCTTAAGCCACTACCCTGTCTGTAAATCTGTTGATTCTGTGTTGCTATAAAACTGGAATTGACCTTACTGTCTCCCTAATGTTCATATTGTTCCTTTAGTGTCCTTGCAGTATAGTCCAGGATGCTTTTTTTCTTCTGATCTTTATAAGTGTTTCTGCTGACACTAAGGGGGGAAAAAGTCACAAGTGAGGTTCAGAAATCCCAGTCTGTTGTCAAAGGATCTATCCTCCCCTCACCTAGGACACCAGGTACTTCTATGCTTTTGAATATGAGTTGAAATGATAATTCTGGAGGATATCTTTAAGATTTCCTTCCTAAAATTCTGTATTTAACACATTTCAAGACGTACAAAAACCTCTGGATCTTGATTTAGAGAGCTCAAATTTATCTCTCCTTCCATTCTTTAACACAAACACATACACGTGGGTCTCTCTCCTGGAGACCCCCAAACCCCACTGTCTCTCTGGCAGCTGATGCTGATCATGCAAAGGACATGGACAGCTAAGCATACAACCCAGCTCCCTATGTACACGCATCTGTCCTTTTTTATCTGCTTATCCCTGCTTTCCCACATTTCTTTCTTCCCCAAATTCCCTAGATGCCTCCCTTTTCCACCTTTGGTTTCTGCCCTAAACATCCCATAGTAAGTCCTGGGAAATCCTAAAATGCTCTTCTCCTGCATCCCACGGTGTGTCCCACCCCTAGGCAGCAGTCCCTTTCAATCCAAAAGAGACTCAGGCAATGACCCATCTTTCTGGGTTTCACTCCTGAACAATGTGGCTGAAGGTCTCCCAGGACAGCCTTTGGAGGATATGATTTGCCTTTCCTTTGAGTCCTTAATTTGGGTTCTCCCTGCTCACTGTTGTGCTTTTCTGCTTCTCCAGTCTTGTGGAGGTGAGCCTTGGATGGGCTTCTGAGTTGCCAGACAAGGTAATATTTGTGTGCCTCCAACTGCTGTTGTTTATTTGTGCTCCTTTGTGGGTGTGTAAGCAAGCTTTATGACCTAACTGGATTGTACCTCAGATGAATTTTAGTCAGGTAAATTGCTCTGTGTACATGTCTGTCTCTCTTGGTTTTAAAGGAAACTGGAGGTGGCCAGTGGAGATTTGGGCATGGCACATCCAGGTGTTCCAGACCAAGTGAGAAGAACCTCCCTCGGGGCTGCCCATCATCCGGTGGTGTGTCAGGAGGAGACCCAGACCAAAGAGTAGGCCAAAGAATGCCTACAGATGAACACAGAGAAGAGTTTAATTGACTTCCCAAGGTGAGCCTTGTCCCTAACAAGGGGGATATCCCAGCTGTGGGATATCCCAGCTGAGAAGTAACCCAATGAGGGGAGCTGCTATGCTGTGTTTATTGCTTTGTGCTGTGTTGTTAACAATGAGAAGAGGGTCATTCTTTTTCTTTTATACTTTGGTTAAAGATACTTTAAAACAAAGCAAAAAGTCATTTAGTATGGGGTTTGTTAACATGTCCCAAGCCTCGAAGGTTATGAAGGGAGGATATCTGCTTCTGGGCACTACATGGTTTCAGGCTGCAGCATCTTGCCATGGCAAGGGCTTCTTTGAGTTAGGGCAGGGAAGACTTGTCACGCTAGGCTTCCAGGGAACTTTATTGTGGAAAATGGGATGTCCATGGTGTTTTCCCAGAGTCAAGCAGCACTGAAGAGAATTAGGATGGTGGCTGAAGTTTTAAAAATTCTAGTTTTGGGTTTACAATGTTAGATTATATGTTCTCTAACATGTGATTTCAAGTTCCTGTCCTAAAATACTCTGTGGTGATGTCCAACCTTACCTAGACAGGTAGGCTGAAACAGTTGCAGTGTTACTTGGTAAGTCTAGTTGTAGAAATGTGTAAAACTGTAGCACTTCCTTTAACTGCTTATTTTCCTGATTTGCTCTGGGAAAGACAAGAGATGGGGAGCGAGGGAGACAGAGGTTCCTATTTGCCATCCCCAGGTGCTTGCTAAGCTCTTTTCTGAATGACTCAGGACAGTACAGATGATGAAGTAATTTCTAAGAAAAAAATTGATCTATTGTGCTCTAATGTATTTTTCAAGGAAAATCCCTTCTGAGTCATCACAAATGTTCTGTAATAGTTACTAGAGGACCTATTTTCCACCCATAAATAGTTTCTTTTATACTTAACTTCAAAAGCCAGTATCTTTCCATCTTGGAATTAAACTCAAAGTGTTGATTTATCAGACCATTTGTTGTTGCAGTAGCTGGTTGATTACAGATGTACATTTTTTTTTTCTTTTTTTCTTTTTTTTTTTTCCTGGTCTTTTTAGAGGGCCAATCACTATGGTAACCATATTACAGAAAATTGCTTGGTCTCCTTAAAATACCCTTCAGAAAAAGGTCATTTGTTATTAACATTTTCTGACTAAACTCGAAATGTTAACAACATCAAGAATATTGTCGCTGTTTCTGTACTTACATGGTTTGGTTTTTTTTCTTTACCATACACCTTTCAGTTAACTATCAAAACAGGACAAAATATTGAGACTCCAAAACAATTATAAAGCCACAGACTTTTGAGTACATTTTGAAATAACAAGATTTGCTCATGTTGCTGTGTGTTGGCTGCTGGCATGCACAGATTTGTTTCATTGTTTTAGTTTCTCTGATTCTGAGAAAAAGCCGGGCTGAAGTTCCTCTTTCAACCTCTGCAGGCTGTGATTGAAAGGAAGGGGCAGGCGTGTGACTATTATAGACAGTCGTCTGTTGTTGAATTATGAAATAGCTGTTCTGGATAGTCATTTAAAAGCCTGGAAATGGCTGGTTAAAGGTTTCTGCTCTCAGGGTAAAATGCGTCCAAGGGGTGTTAGATGGGAAAAATCAGGTCTGATTGTAATAACAGGGTCCTAGCCTGTGAAGTGAGAATACACAAAGTTGTTCTCTTTCTGGCGTATGCCACTTGTGTTCTGCTTGATTGGACACGTTGTTTCTTTGCCATTTTACATTATCTACATTGCCGGCAAAGGATTCACACATTTGTATAGTTTTCTTGTTTTGCAGATAGCTATTTGCGGCTTTCATCTAAGCCCAGTAAACAATTAAAAAAAAATCCCCTTTCTTGGAGTTCCATCATTTTGGAATTGACAAATAAGTTTAAAAGGCTGCCAAAAGAAAGCAGGAGTTGGAGGAAGTTAATTCGCATTGATGTGTGCATGCCACTGATAGCAAGTTATGCCTATGACATTCTGACATCGCCTCTCAAAAAAGAGAAAGAGTGGAGTGGAGTGAAAGACTAAGAGGATGTTCATTTAATTGGAAAGCCTACTGAGATCTGAGGCAGCTGAGGCAAAGGATGCACCCTTTTTCTGCACAATGGCATTGGTTGAAGGTTGTATATAAGGTGGCCTTATTAAAGTGACAAGGCAATTTAATTCTTTTGTGCACAATGATTCTACTTCATTGATTTACAATGGGAAGGATATAATTTTGCTAGTGTTGGCAAAAAGCTCAAATGTCAGGCTTTTCAAATTGCCATACTTGCCTTGTTCAGGATGAATAATGAATAAGTCACCTTTTGTCTACAGTTAAATATTCTTGAATAAATACAAAGAACATAAAAGACATAAATGATTGCCTGATTTATATTTAAAATAAAGATCAACATTGTGATAAATGGTTGAAAATGCTTAGTGTGAAGTAATATGACTATGCTGATAATTACATTATCAATTAAGGGGCAGCCCAGGTGTGGAGTGTTATAGAATGGATGGCTGAGAGAACCCCCAGTGTGGAACATGCTAACCTTGGCTCTCTGGAAAGGATGGGGGGGGTGGAGGGGAGTGAAGAGACCCTTAGCTATGCAGGGGATCTCATGTTTAAAATTGGACCATTTAATGTACTGAAACATCCATTCTCTCAGGAAGCTGTAACTGTTGCTTTTCAGTTTGTCACTAGCAGGATGCATCGGTCTTGTGTCTGGAAACAAATTTTGCTCAGTTCATTCCTGATGGTTTGGGTGGGCAGAGAAGGCTGCTCATCATTTTTTAGGATCTGTCTTTATTCAGAGAAAAACAGATCTTAAAGACCTGCTAACTCCAACATTCATAACTTCCAATGCTGTCAAGGCCTCTGTAAAAGAACTGGAACAACTTGGAAGAAGATGAGGTATAAAAATACATTGAATGTCTGATTCCTAGACTACGAGCAACAAGCCTTGCCTCCATATGCACAAGCATGCAGCCTCCTCTTTAGCTAAAATAATTGTGTTTAAGCCATGCCTACTCCTGATATGTTGTTCTTCCTTTTTTAGAATGATTTGTTTGTCCTTATTAAATTCCTCAGTGACTTAAACAGAATGATCAGAAAGATGGTGGGTGGGTTGCTTAGACACTTCTGTTGGGTTGAAACATATGTTTTGAACTTGTCGTAGGGCAGCAGGCAGTCTCAGAAGCAGCTGTCTGGCGCGAGAGTGTGATATGGTGAAGATTTCAGAATGCTGCCTGTGGCAATGCGAGACGGAGCACAATGGAGTAAGGACACGGGCAGATGTTGTACCGCAGTACTTAGATTGTGATGATGGAAGGGAGAATCACAGTGCTTCCATGCAAGGAGGCCTTACAAAGGTGCTGCAGGCCAATTCAACGCCCCCGTAGAATAACACGTGCAACTTGATGGCCAATTGCATGCTTTAATTCTCTATGTGTATGTCTGAGACGGGGGGGATTTCTGAAACTCTTAAAAAAACAAACACAAAAACAATCACCCTGAAAAACTCTTCCAAAAATGTGTAGTGGGACACTAAGTTGTCATCAAGAAGTGGTCATCAGCAGGAACAGTTACATCTCCCAGGCAAACACCTTCCATTGAAGTGTTATAAAATCAAGTTTTATACAATATATATTAAAAAAACCCCCATATACAATATACAATAACAACAAAACCACAAAAAAACCCCAAGTGTTATACAATAGTAGCAGATTGTATCTTTCTAAATGAACCCAGTCAGGGTGTAGGGATCGCAGGAGCTTTCACACGTGTTGCTGACAGCAAGGATGTGGTGAGATTCCTCAGCTTTGGGCAGGGGCAACACGTGCTTTTCTGTCTACTTTCTTCTGTGACACCTTTAATGTCTCCTTGTACTAGTCTTTCCTCTGTCCTGCCCCAGGCACTTCTATTCTCATTCTCCCATACGTTTCCTTGTTCAACGGGCCCAAATGTTCTCCTTTTGATCTGTTGTCCCAGATCCATAATCTCCAGAACTATTCTTTCTTTCTGTGTGTGTAAATTCCCATTTCTCCCAACATTTTTTTTTTCCAATCTCATTTCTCACTTCCATGGGGCGTGTGGCACTACAAATTAAGAAGGAGTTATTTCACCCTCTTTCTTGTCCGTTTGTTACAAAAGCCAACAAAGAATGGTAGATCAAACGATAGCTCAAACAATTGCCTTATCTTCTAGCAGTGTGTTGCTTGCTTGTCTCTGCACAAGATTGTGGTAATGGACAGTAACGTTGCCCAGGAGCAGAAATTAGCTTGGTCCTGCACCTGGGTCATGGCAACACCTAATATCAATACAGGCTGAGGGCTAAAGGGACTGACAGCAGCCCTATCAGGACTGACAGGACTTGAAGGACTTGAAGATAGTGGTGTATGAAAAGCTGGACATGAGCTGGCAATGTTGCACTGGCAGCCCAGAAAGCCAACTGCAGCCTGGGCTGCATCAAAAGAAGTGTGGCCAACAGGTGGTGGGAGGTGATTCTGCCCCTCTACTCTGCTCATGTGAGACCCCACCTGGAGTACTGTGTCCAGCTTTGGAGCCCCCAGCATAAGAAAGATGTGGACCTTTTGGAGTGGGACCAGAGGAGAGTCACAAAAATGATCAGACAGATGGACCACCTCTCCTATGAGAAAAGGCTGAGAGCTGGGGTTGTTCAGCCTGGAAAAGACTTCAGGGAGACTTTATTGTGGCTTTTCAATACTTAAAGGGGGCTTAAAAGTAAGATGGAGACAGACTTTTTCAGTAGGCCTGCTGAGATGCTGGCCCTCTGTGAGGCCTGCATGTCTGAAAACAAGGCTTTTAAACTAAAAGAGGGTAGATTTAGACTAAATAGAAGGAAGAAATTTTTTACAATGAGAGTGGTGAGACACTGGAACAGGTTGCCCAGACAGATGGTAGATGCCTCATCCCTGGAAACATTCAAGGACTGGTTGGACAGGGCTCTGAGCAACCTGATCTAGTTGAAGATGTCCCAGCTCATTGGAGGGGAGTCGGAGTAGATGACCATTAAGTGTTTCTTCTAACTCAAATTATTCTGATTCTTCTATTCTGTCCTGTAGTGTTAGGCCAGATGTTGAGAGTGACTAGTTTTCCCTTGCTGCTAAGAGTTCTTCTTGTGGGTGTCCCCCAGCCTCTCTACCAAAGGTTTGTCACTACTTGACTGTTCCCTGAGTATGTCTGATGGAAGCTGGCACGCCAAAACTTCATGTACACCTAGTGTTTCCTACTTTAGAAAAAGTATTACTGGCCAATGATTCCTGTAGTACCTATGATGTGGCTTTTAATTCCTAGAGCCTAGTATTTTTGAAGTGACACTAAACGTGATGTTAAATGACTGTTTTGTGGAGGATCATTGTTAGAAAATAAAATATAATTTCTTATTATGTTATCTGAAAATTTATATGCATTGATAAGCCTTTATAATTTTGAAGCTGCCAGGTTTCTTCCTGTCTTTGTTTTTGCTTACATGCTATTGAACAGGTGAAGACACAATGTTATGTTATAAAGAAAGAAGCACATGAGAAAACCATGAATATTGCATGCTACTTTTAGAGGTTCTGAATAACTTTAAGCCACACATGGCTAAAAACTTCTTTTAAGAAAAAATGCATTCAGTGTGTGCTTCAATATGGGTATATGGTATGGAATATCCTAGCCTTGACTGTGTCTTTTCTCTCAAGTTACTGCTATGGATCTAATTGACCAAGAAGCTGCTGTACTTCTGGGTCTGTAGAAATTAACTGGTTTATGATTTCTTTGAGTTCCATGACAATAGCATGGTTACTGTAGCTTTACTTGGAAAAGTAGTTTGTTGTATGAGTGAGAGCTACAAGGGGCAATGAAGGTAGATAGTAAAATAGAGTATGTATTTTGGATCCTGTGCAGAGTCAGTCAATGCTCTCTTTATGGCAGTAGCTACATCAGTCTCCTGAAAAGGCTGCATGGGCTCAAACCCCTTGCTTTCTCTGATTTTATTTCAGGACCATCCAAGATTTTCTATTCTTCCTAAATAAAGAGCAGAGATTACCATATTTTCACTGATATTTTGGAGGGCTCCAGCTTGCCAACATGACCATGTGATGCAGGAATGAGGTGTGTTACCAGTTTAATAAAAGCATAGGGCTCTTTACTGAAAACTTGCAAGTGACTGAAAAATGTGTCCTTGTTTACACATATGTTAGCTATGGTTAATAACCCTGGCATTTGGTCTTCATTCTTTTTCTGTTTGTTGGACCACTTTCTATTATGAAAAACAAATCTAAAAGATTATAATAAACTTAGCTGACAGTGTATTCAGAAGAATAAACCTAGTTTGAACACTAACCCTCTGCAGGGGAAGAATGGGTGGATGAGAAGTATAACTGCTATCGGGCATCAAATTTTCATTTTCACCTGAAAGACTTACAGAGGGCAACGATTTCCAAATCAATATCCATTAAACAAAAGAAATCAGTATACAATGACCATTTCATAGAATAGCCCAGACTGGAAGGGACCACGACTTGGTCCAACCTTTTGTTCTAGTGCTAAAGCTGGCAGGAAAGAAAGTATAATGGAAATTCTTTGTTAACTGCAAGTATTTGTCTTGTATCCAGAAAATGCTGAAAGAAGAGACTATTTCAAAGATTCACATAGCTGGCAATGCATTTCAGGGCTTCTTTGTTAGGTCCATATTTACAAGAATACGCACAAAAGAATCTCTTTTAGTGCTGGGGACTCGTAGTGTTAAGAGCCCAAACCTGAGCAATGGCACTTCCCATTTGTATCAGTTTCTGCTGTCCTCACCTCTCTCACCTCCATTCTTTCACCATAAGAAAAGTCCTGTAAGGTGGTGGTTTGGGTTTTTTTTAAATACAAGCATTTATGGCAGTGGTATATTTTTCAAAACTAAAGACTGAGGAAACTGGAAACATAAAGATGAATACTGCTTTTTACTCACTTATGTAATTCTAGCATCTCTTTTTGTTTTGACACTAAAGCATGTCTCCTGAGTGGAAACTGACTGTTATACTAGCAAGATGCCATTTTTAGGAAGGATTTAGAAAGGATTCTTCAGGTAAGCAGCTCTCCAAAACTCCTTTGTGTGAGCATTGTGTGAGAAAGCACTGGAATAGCAAGCAGAAAGTAGAGTAAATATCCTCCATCTTTTTTTAAGAAAAGATGTGCAAACTCCTGGGCTTATGTGAACTGCATTTTGCAGGTTATTCAATTACTCTGATCTGTCAGCACAGTTTAGATGTAATTTGAGGTCTGGGAAGAGATCAGTGCTTGTTGTTCAGAAACTGCCTTGTGTGTGAAAGACTTTCTTTATATCTGGAAATCTTAGGCTAAAAATAAGTATTCATCCAGCTAAAAATAAAAATTCAATGTATTTATGTTCTAGATAGAAGTATATTGTTTTCTTTGTGATTTAAGGGCAGGTTGAACTAAAAGAGTATGTGATGACTTCTACACAAAGATGTTTCTCAGCAACTGAGCTAGGTCTTTTCCTAGGTGTATCATGGAGCACTGCATATTTGTGGGTAAATCTTATACTTCCTCATGCTAATCTTTTCCTGTAAAGAATTTTAAAGTCAGCAAGCTGCTTTCTCTCTCCTTTCTACCCCATGGCTGACTTTTGATAAATCTTTTCAATATTTTTTTTTTTTTCAGCAGAAGAAATCTAAAATGTGCAAATATGTCAAGATAGCATGCCCACGTGCCCCTAGGAAGAAATGCCTGAGATGACACTGCAGATCATGGTTTGGATTGGTGTGAAACAGTACTGTTTGTGTCCATAAAAGGTGGGCTAGCACAGAGTGGCTGGGAAGGGAGTTATTTGCAAATGTTTTCCCCTCATTGTTTTGTGTGCTTCAGTTCAGAACCTCATAAGGGCATGGGCAGGGAGACAGGTAGAAGTGGAAGAGGGATGATGGGACTTTGCAGGGACTTGAATTTCAGCACCTGGCTTGTGCAGAGCTTGTGAGAAAGAGAGGATCAAAGAGAAGGGTGTTTGTCAAGCACTTCAGCTTGCTGGTTGTGAGAAAGGGAATGGTGGGAACACCAGGTGATATGAAGGTGTACTCTGGGTGAGAGACTTAGCTTACCTCTCTATGGGCTTTGTGAAATACTAGGACCATCAATCAGCAATGGTGGTCTGAGACGCCCAGAGGCATCTGGGTTCTGGATTCACCTTTTAAGTGAGCTAGAGGAAGTGAGCTAGTGAACTCCACTCTTGCAAGTTGTTTCAAAGTGTTTATTTGGAGGTTGGCTTTGGCTTACATGATACAATATACTAACCTGCATGTTGGTTCCTTGACATGTAAGACCAATGTTTGTTCTAATTCTATTTGCTTTTAGGAAGTGCATGCAAAATTTAACTAAAGCAGACCTACCTTACCAGTAAAATAAAGACCAATGGGAGCAGATGTACAATAGGCAGGGAGAAAAGGAATCAGCAGTTGCTCCTTTTCCGCTCATGAGTTATTAGTAAATTCTGTCCCACATGCAATTTTCCAGTTATTTCTTTTAAAACCTTGAAGTACAGATTAAAAAAAAAAACCAAAAAACCCCACTTCTAGCCTTTAACTCCTTAAGGGCTGGTGTGATATCTTCTTATTGACTAGAAATTAATTGTAGCTTTTCCTCCCAGCTTGGACTACAAAGTCGAGCTGTAATTCTGTTTTCTGAGACTGGTTACTAGAGTAGACCATTAATAGCGTAGCCTAAAAGATGATCACTTAGCAATGAATTCTCTTCCCTCTTTTTCACTACTTTCCTTGGCTTCTTCCTTTTGTTGGATTTAAATGTTTGTGATTTTCACCTCTTTATCCATCATAGCACACCACTGACTGAATAATACACTTTTATTAAGCTGCCCTCTTTCTGTGAAATAAATGCCAGTAATAATCAGTCAATCATTCAATCCATATGAATGTGGAATTTAGATGTGGCTGTTTGAATTGGGTTTATAATATACCATTTCTTGGTACAGCATGTTCTTTGATAGTATTCTTTCAAATGACTGTTTCCAACTGCACTTGAAAGCACCTATGAAAGAAATTGTTTATGACGCTATACTTAGTTTAAATCTCCTTCTCTTTTCTTCAACATTTTTGTCTGTATTTCATTTCTATGCAAATTACATCTTTGTGAGTTAGTAAAATTTTACAAACCAGTTAAAATGCAGCTATGGAATGAATTATCAGAGAAAATTTGGAAAATATGCTCATGAAAGGAAAACCGAGGAAAACATTTAAATCTAATTGTGTATTAGTCAAAGAGAATTTCAGAGCAACTCTTAGGCAAATATTACATAAATGTATACCTATATTAAATGATTAATTTACCACAGGTAATATACTTGAAGGCTCAGGGACTATTTTCCCATTAGCCTGTGCATGTAGTACTTCTTGGCTGAAAATACAGCCTAGGTACACAAATGCACTTAACTTGCTTATGGGGAATTGCAGAGAAGGAATCGTGAATGTAATGCTTGTAAACAGCTAGAGAGCAAAGGCAGTCGCTACCAACTGTCCCAGTGCTTCGTTTCCATTAGAGTGACAGTGATTGAGTTTAACTTCGCAGGGAACCAATCATTGATGATCAAGAATAATTTTGTATCCTCCCAAGTATAAAGCATCCAGTCCCTCTAAATTCATTAACAGCAGCTGGCAGATCTACTGTGAATACCCTGAAAAACTACCAGATTCTCAGCAATCGATCTCCAAAATGGGTGACTTGATAGCTACGCATTCGTCAGTCAAGAATAATTTCCATCATTTGTGCCTCCATGAGATATCTGCTTCCTCTCATGAGACAGGCTGGCTTTGTGAATAGATTCATCCCTTGTTTCAACATTTACCTGGGAAGGATGTGAGCTGAAATGCAGAGGCAAGAGGACTAAAGGATCTTCGTTACTTCCAGAGCCTCCATGGGAAAGAGAAACTAGAGTCCAACCCAAAGCTTCTGCTGGAGTCTCCAGAGTCCAGGAGATATTGTAGTAAAACTCAATGCAATACATTATTTTTTAAATTTTTTTTTAAAAAAACTATATTAAAAAAAAGCTATTTCTACTCATCCTTTCCTGTTCGCAGTACTGAAGTGTTAAGTCCAGAGGATCTGTCCAGGGCAGAAAATGAGACGAGTTAGTTATCTCCCTCTCCCCATATCTCCTGGGTTCTTCAGCACATGGTCATAAAATTGAGGTATTCAAGATGTGCCCGTTCAGAGCTGGCAGCAATTGTGATGTTTTGGGACATCCTGACCCACTTGTGTGAGTCATTAGGATTTATTCCCTTTTAGCTCCTTATTCATGTGTGTCAACACTCCAGTCCTGTCCAATATCTTTCTGTCCTCATCTCATAATGCAGACTGTCACTTGTTTAAGTCTGCGTGCTTTCTCCATCTGAGTCTCCTGGGGAGTTGTGTATCTGGGTGCTGGGAACTTGCAGATCTGGGACAGGCTGAGGGAGCTGGGGTTGTTCAGCCTGGAGAAGAGGAGGCTCCGGCGAGACCTAATAGCGGCCTTCCAGTACCTGAGGGGGGGCCTACAGGAAGGTTGGGGAGAGTCTGTTCACAAAGACCTGCAGTGACAGGACAAGGGCTAATGGGTTTAACTGAAGAAAAGTAAATTTAGACTGGATATTAGGAATAAGTTCTTTACTATGAAGGTGGTGGAGCACTGGAACAGGTTGCCCAGGGAGATGGTTGAGGCCCCTTCCCTGGAGACATTCAAGGTGAGACTCGACGAGGCCCTGGGCAACCTGGTCTACTTGGGGGTTTCCCTGCTGCCTGTGGGAGGGTCAGACTAGATGACCTTCGGAGGTCCCTCCCTGATGATGATTCTATGATCTGTTAACCTGGTTGCTATCAACACCTGCCATTCTTGCAGCCCTACTTCTGATTTTCCTTCAGGTGCTTTCACACCCAACCATGACCATTTACTCTCTATTCACACCAATCTTAATATTTTTATTACAAATATCTGTTTCATGAGCGGGTTTAATCAGTTTGGGTTTCTGCAGCCAGCAGAATGTCTCCTCACTCCTTATAGATTGGTAGTATCAGCCCTTTGCTTCTATGGAACAAATATACTCAAACAATCAATATATTCTGAAGTACCCATGTAACTAAGGGCAAGATTCAGTAGATGACACAGAGACATATAAACTGAAATACAGGCAGGTTTGTGGCACTGAAGTCTAATGTCACAAGCCAACTTCCCTCTTCCCCACTCAACCTGGAGATTTATTTGGTGCCTCCCAGCTTGAATCCCAAGTTCCTTGTAAAGTTCCCCAGTTCAAGAAGGCAGGTCTCTAATACTGTGGAAGGTTTGTCAGCTATTGTACATGCCCTTGAAGGACCCAGCCTTCAAGGAACAAGCCTGTGCAACACAGACTGGGACAACTCAGCCCTGTGCAAAAACCCACAGCAAGAAATTCTGCCTCAAGGGGCTGGTTTGGAGCTGTTTAGGTCTCAGCTCAGCCCATGCCCTCCAAAGGGGTACTGTGGTGTCAAACAAGGCATTCTGGCTCACACTTCAGGGGCCAGAGACCCTACTCTGGGCATCCTTGCAAAGCAGTAATGACACCTGCAGTGCCCCCCTCCAAAATTTTGTGCCTCTGCTCTGCATTGAAGTCTCTCTATTTATGAATTATCACCAACAATAGGAATGCTTATATTGAGTAAAGATGACACAAAGCTTACACATTCCTCTTATTTAATCAGTAGGCTCGTCAGCTCGTCAGCTGTTGATTTAAAGTGGTATGTTACATATTTCTAAATGGATGATAAAGGAAATTTAAACTGGAGTTTGTATCTTCATCAAGGATATCTTACAATGTAAGCTAGCAGCAAGGTTTCTGTAATGCAGAATAGGGGCTTACATTTGTGTGTATGTGTTTTTCCTAGAGTACTTTCTGGTATTATGAATATAAAAAATAGCTCTTGTTTCTGTACTGAATACATGCATGTGTACACAGAGTACAGTAGTTATGTGATAAATACAATCCATAGCAGCTTGTAGGTATCACATCCTGTGTTAATTTCCAGTGATCTCAAAAATTAAAGGATTCATTGGTTGGATGAGATTCAACAAAATTATGAAAATTAATGGAGTGTTCAAATAGTACTAGAAGCCAAATTCAGAATTTTTTTTTTCGGGACAGCAAAAAATTACTCTTTAATTTTAGTAATCTCAGATATTAGATGTCAGAGTCTAACCAGTCTTTTTAGATTGCATGTATAATATGTTTAGAGACAGGCATCTCTAACTGAATTGGGATGGAAGACTATAAAATTACAGATGGTCCAGAAGGATGAAAAGGCAATTAGTATTCACTATTTTTTACAAAAAAGGGGCTATGGAGTACATAGCTAAATCAACATCATGTCTTTAAAACAAACATGGTTTATAATTAAATCATGTAATATGTTGTCACGGGATGCAGTAAAATTAAAAAAAAAGTATTTAAAAAGGTTTAGAGAAGTTCAAGAATAGGTCTGTTGCTGGTTATTGAAAGCAGTTATTTGACTGTGACCTTTGTCTCAGGAAATCCCTGCACTCCTCAATGGGACTCGGGGTATATACTGGGGACAGTATTTCCAGCTACTGGGTAACAGCAGAAAGATGATATTTTTCTGAATGTACTTTTGCTCTGATCAGTTTTGGAGTTTTATCTTCCTTTTGTTTCCTTAGGACTAAAGAGCAAGAGTGAAGTAACACTGCAGTGATACCAGGTAATCTCAGCATGCTATATCTCTGTCAAGAATTTGTAAGCATTTTGTTGCAAGAACCATTTATCAGAATAGTTTTAAAAGGCACAGTAGGAGTTTGTTTTTCCAAGGGAGCTCATGACAGGATGAGCAAAAACTTACTTCTTCAGACACAATGATACTCATACTCAGGATTTAAAGGAAGTTTTGTGAGTTAAGTTGGAAACAATAAAAACTATTCTTTATTTTAAGAGCTTGTGCATAAGAATCTAATTTTAGTATTGAGAATGCTTCAGGTAGTGTGTTTGGGTTTATGGGTGTAATAAGAATGGTAGAGAAGGCAAAAATGTTGGGGTCGCATTTCTTGAAGGCAAGATTTGCAAGATTTGCATTTCTTGAAGGAAAGAGATTTCTCTGAATTTTCTAATGAGAACTTCTGCTGGAGTGTGCTTTCAAGGGGACGTAACTCCTTCAAGGATGAGGAAAGCCTTGACGGCACATCTCTTATTTCTTGGCAAGAGCTGTAAGTACAAGGTTTCTATCCAGACCAAAGTAATTTCTTCCTCTTGCACAGAGTTTAAATAAATCCACTTGGAAGAAGTTGGCAGTTAAAATCAGGTTGTGACTAGCTGGTCGTCCCACTCTGGCCATATGCTTGCTGCCAGTGAGTCTGCTCTCACGTGTAGCCAAGACTGAAGCACCTGTTCCTATTGTGTCTTATGCTTTCCATCCTTCATATTCTTCCATGTTACCTTTCTGCACAGAATATCTTCCACTTGGTGTAGATTGAGCTAGGACCTCCCAGACTTGTGGGTTGTATACTGCTAAGCAATTTGTATTTTACAGCTTGGTGTGTCCTGTCTGAGGCTCTGTGTTCTTTGTTTGGCAACTTAATAAAGCAAAAGCACTTCTGGCTTGATGGTTCCATGCCTTGCCAAGCAGAAACAAGGCAAGGCAAGGCATGAAACCAGGCCAGGAGCTGTTTCAGCCATCGATGTTGGTGTGAGTGAATATATAGTCTGGAAAGAGTCATTCTACAAGCCTCTGTGGAACAGAAAAGGAAGGTTTGGAGGGGGTCAACCAGCATGCAATGTTCCGGCATGGTGCATTATACTAGGCATTTTGGGGAGCTCTGGTTTTCATACTTGGACAAAAGCACTCACTGTTTCTCAGTAATATGCATAACAGTCTGTTCTCTGTTAATTTGGGAGACTTAGCCTTTTGTTGGCCTGCCCGGACTTAGGAAGTGAGTACATGTGGCAGAAAAATAGGTAATTTTACATTGGGTACGTACTTTAACTTCAGTTTTTCTGACTGAAAGAGAGATGAGGTAGGTTAAGCCATTTTGAAGCCACTGTGGTATTTCTATTCTCTCTCAAAAGAGACCCTTTGAGAGGAGTATCTTGTGTGCACAGTACTGTACTCTGTGTCTTGCTTTGGAATGGGAAATGTTGAAAGGGAGCAAAGTCACATGCATCCCATCCTGTATGTTCTAAGGTATGAACTGAAGAATTTGTTTCTTTTACTTTCTTGCTCCTAATTATTTACACATAAATGTATGGAATGGCAGGCTAAAAGTTTGCTGAACTTTGGCTAGTACAGTTTGAGCAGTTGTCTCTGTGACTGCCACCCTCTGGTCTAACCTGCTGACCGAGTCTGTATCTTCAATTTTCTCCTCTCTTCTGAGACATCTGACTTTGAGGGAAAGTGATACCATGCTACATTCTTCATGTTTGTATGAGAGAAAAATCCAGAGTGATCTGATAATCTGTACTATTAGAGGAAAATATATACCATGGACACAGACCCTGTGACACGAGGTCCCACTCTGGTTGCTGCAATCAGACCCCACAACATACATAGAATCTTAGAATTGTTTAGGTTGGAAAACACCTTTAAGATCATCAAGTCCAACCTTTAACTTAGCACTGCCAAGTCCACAACCAAACTGCTCTTTCCATGCATTTCATAACGTGTCCCAACCCCAGGCAGTAACTTCCCTTAGTTGTAAAAGTTATGGGAAGGGCTGACTCTGATGACTCGTTACGATGGGCTCTGTGCCTGGACACCAGGGCTGGTGGCTCTGCTGGGACAGCACTGGGAGGGGCCTGGACAGAGTATGTGTTCTTGGGAGTGTCTAAATAGGCATCCCTGCCTGCTATTTCTCTCTCTTCTCCTTTATAGGAGCTTCTATCACATAACCAAACACATAATACTTTTCTATGCAGCAGGAAGAAGTGGAAAGGCTTTTTTTTTTTTTTTTTTAAACTTCCCACATTGCAAGAAGGGAAGTTACAACTTTGAGTCTATGAAGTTGTCGAGCTGGTCTGTTCTGCAGCTATCATCTGTCATGTTTCAGTTTCTCCTCATATGACTATTGCACAGACTTTAAATACTATAGGTCATGTTGTGTATGCCAAGTAGGACAGGTCAAAGACATTTTTGCTAATAATGTCATTACAAAGACCATTGACACCAGAGCATGTGAACATCTTAGAATGGAAATGAAAACTTCTGCTCCCCCAGCAGTATGCTGTTCATCCAAGCAGCTGCTCTTTTCCTGAGAATAGATATGGAGATCAATAATTTGATTTATATTCTTAGGTAAATATTCAAAACTTTTGTTCTTCATAAAAGTGTCATGATTGGTTTAGTGCTCCTGGAATTTGGACATGTAGGATTTCTTGTATTGTTCCACAGAAGGGGATTAACAGGCTGGCCAAGATTTCTTGGGAAATCCTTTCCTGTGTCATCTTCATGGAGGTAATTTTGCAAAAATAAAATTTCCAGTTACCTCTTCTCAAAACTGGATCTTGCTGATATCACACTGTGCTTCTACCAGTCCGCTTGAGGCCCACATCTGACCAGCTGGCATCAGGCTGGGAGGACAAGCAATTGATTCAAGTGTGCTGGGGATTTGTTTAGTATGGAAAAAAAAAAGAGTGATGGCAGCACTGCTAGTTCAGATGGTTTGTCCCCAGAATGAGGCTGAAGTCAGGATACGTTCTTGCTGCAGAGGCTTGAATAGAGTCTCTGTCTTCACAACGGATGAAAGTCAAACTCAGAGTAAAGTTAAGGGCATGATGAAGGAAAATCCAGCAGTACAGAAAATTAACCATTGTTATAATTTATCACAGGCAGCAATGCCCTTCATTGCACAAACTTCAATTTAAGATGAATTCAGATGTATGTTCCAGTTCAATAAAGGTTTTTGAGCTTGAAATAACACGTGAAAGGAAAATCTTATTGTGTGCCTAATGTGCAAGGTTAGACTAGATGCTTATTTTTGCCCTTCAGGTCTGTGGGTTTCATGTAGTTCCTGTCTGCAAGAAAAGGACCCTTGTTAACGTGTGCTAAAGGTGTAGGGTACCTAAACTGAGCACATATGTAAATGGGAAGGCTGTGATGGGAAACAGGAAGAATGATTTCCATAATGGTTATGAGGTGGTAAAACAGCAGCTGTTCTTTTCTGTGCTGGGATATTAAGACGCACCAAAAATACACCTTTCTCTATGAGCAAAGATAAAGCTACGCAAGTTGCATAAGGAGGAGGCTAATGCAGCGTTGCAAGGAGCAAATGCCAAGAGAAAGGAGAGGGAGAAAAGCAACAGAAAAGAAGTCTGTAGACCAGAAGGGGGTTCAAGATAGTGGAAAGGGGTAGAAAGGAAGCAGCTGTGATTGTGTTTTCAAAAGAACCTCTCTGATACAGTTTGGGACTTATTTATGAAGAGTCTCAATAAGTAAGGAGAAATGGATAACCTTTCTTTAAATTATTTTGGGGGTTGGTTTTGGTTTTTTTTTTTGTACTCCAGAGTATCATTTAAGATTCACATGCCTGGTACATCACACATACCTACCCAAGTGCCTTTCTCCATGAGAAAAATTGTATCTTTCATCAAGGTAATGTATTTTTTTTAAACTGTCAGAATCATTCCGATGAAATGCATGAAGAAATCAATAGCAGAATTGTATTAAAGAAAAACCACAGCTTTGCTCACAGTTAAAGGTTTCAAGTTCAATAACGTTGGACTTTAAAGAGAAGGAAAGAAATCTCCTTCATTTTTACTATAATGCACTTAATGCACCATACAGAGAAGAATAGAAGTGCTGTCCAATAGACCCTTTGTGTTTTCCTCAACCTTTGCTATCAGCTTCCTTTTCCATTTCTTTTTAATTCTCCTTGTTCAAAAAGGACCTCTCCTCCACAAACAAAGCTAATTTCTTCCAGTGGCCCTGCAGTAGATATCCCCACATCCTGTCACAAACAATATCTCTGACGTTTAGAGAACTATCTTTTATTTTTAAATATCAGTAGAAAAACTATTCCTGGTTCTGTTCTTTCCAAGTTAATGCAAAGAAAGATAAAAGACTCAGGTAGTGCCATAGTACAATTTTTTCAAACATATCTGTTCTCTGCATGCTAATACACAGTGAGGAAAAGAACGAGATAGGCAAGATGTAAGGGCCTGTCTTGTGTCACAAATAAGATTAGTTACTGAGAATTATTTTATTTAGGAATCCTTATCTGTCAGAAATGCAGGACTGGCCCAAAACAGCTGCAGTTGTTTTCAACTATTCTTAACTACCTTGTTACAATTCACGACTATAGCTTAGGTATGTTTTCCTCTATATTAGTCTCTTTTGGTGTCTCTAAGTCATCTCTTCCATTTAAATCTACTTCAGGCAGCCATTTATGACAACCTTCCTTTGAACTAAGCTTGCTTTTTTTCTTGCTGTCTTCGCATATTCCTCCCACCGACAGCCAGCCTTTCTTTACATTCTTTTTTACATTACTTCGCGTGGGTTTTTTCTGCCAGATAACTCTCACAGAGAGTTTTGATTTCTGATTTTACATAATATTTCTAATAAATAGTATTTACTTTTCTATAGTAAATACTTATTTTTCAGGTGATGGAGACCAGGATTTCTGCCAAGAAGCAGACCATTGCCTTTATCCTTACAAAGACTTAAACTGCGGTTTAGGTTCGTGTGATAACAAAAATACATGGTGGGTTGTGCATGCTTCCCTGTCCCACTCTAGCTGAAAAGCTGGTTACTTTCTACAAATGACAAACTGTGATCCAGTTTCCACATGAAAATCAGAGTCTCTGGGAAAACTTAAAGAAACATGAATGTAATTAAGGACCTGATGTTCAGGGAAACCATGACCAGTAACACCGACTGACAATATAACCTTATCTCCTCCTGCTCCCATGTCCATTGATACCTGCTTTGGGCTGTTCATCCCCGTACCAGAGAGCAGTTTCTGTTTGAAACAGGCTCCAAGTCTATCAGTAGTTTTCCTACTTCCTACACTAATGCAAACAGCAATGATGAGGTACTTCTCAGCTCTTTTTTCAAAAATCCTATCAAATACCCCTCCTCTCAGAGGGAAAAAAAAAAGAAGGTCCTTCTGCAGGTCCTGCTGACCTTCTGCTGAGGCAGTTATTTACCCCCTCATGCACACAATTCTAGTGCATTTAGTCAGTCTGTACCAACTTCTACTGCTTCTTCTCACTTCTTCATGGACTTAGACTGGGTAGAGGTCTCTGGTCTCTGCCTGAGAGTCCCAAATTGGTGAGCAAGGGAATAGCCATACTGGCTGACAGGCTGCTGGAAGGTTTGGCTGTGGGCGGAATAAAAAATTTGAGGATGAGAGAGGATGTTTGTTTTACGTTAGGGGTAAGTGTAAGGCCTTTCTTAGGGAGAAGACAGAAAAAGAAAAAAGGTGGTAATAATAAAAAAATACATTAATCTGAATTAAATTGAAGTTGAGGTGGTATGAAAAGAATAACTGTAGTTTGAAGTTCTGCAGTGCCTGTCCCTTCCCCTTTATCTGTAGGAGACCTTTCTCTGTGGTCTCTTGTAAGTGTTCTCAGGTTTTTCTTACCTCTTGGGTAGGGAAGTACAAGGTGACCTGTGATCTGGGGGACCAGAGGGATGGCTGACAGTGTTCTGGCCTGCACTTGCAATTGGCCAATGATAAAACAGTGAGCCCATCTTTAAAACGACATGGATTTCCTAGTACTCGCTGATTCAAACAGTTTATAATGGACTTTGTCACCTCTTGACTTTGTCACCTCTTTTGGAAACGGACTCAGCTTTTTGGTATTGGCCAAATCAAGTGGTTTTGCTAGTCAAGTTCAGACAGGTCAGGAACTTTAGCGTTTTTGTTGACAGGTAAAGGTGGCTTTCACATTCCAGGTTTGCAACCCGAGATGGCTGTTGCCCCTCTCTCCCCTGTTAGGGCACTCCACTCTCACTGCAGTCAATCAAGTTAGATCAGGTGAAGGAAAAAAGCAGGTTAGGACCTGCAGGGAGAGTCAAAGCTCATCCTCTGCTTGCTGAGGAGGATGTGATGGGAGGATGGGAGAGGGTTTAAGGCTCTTGAAGTTAGACTTGATGAAGAGGGAACACCAAAAGGGCTTATGGCAAAGGCTTGTGGCAAGATGAAGTGGGAGGGTATTACCTTCTAGAAACCTTCTTGGTATTGTTCTTCTCTGTGCTTAAGGCATCCCGATCATATTTTGTCAAAGGATTAAGGTATTTTGTCAAAGAACTCTATATCAATGTTGTGGGAAGATTAATGAGGAAGACTTGGTAGAGGCACGTCCATTTTCTTTAAATATCCCTTGTACTTAACAGGTGGCTTGGCAGCTTCCCTTGCTTTCCCTGTGCAATGCTCTAATGAAATGGTGTGGACAAGTTCTGGGGCTATTTCCCTACCTATGGTTGTCCTGGCAGAGCACTTAATGCATGTCCATGACATTCAGAGACCTCTCCCTGCTCCACAGTGCCACGCTCTTGTGTGTATGTCAAAGAACTGAATCCATCATGGGTTTCCACCTCTGCTTGCTCTTTCACACAAGCAGACTGTCCGTTGGTTTAGCACCGTGTCAAATATTGCCACATCTCTGCAGTATGGGGTATACAAACCGTGGCAGCAGTTTGCCTCTGATTTACATGGGGTCTTGTGTGAAGGGGCTTCTCCCACCTGGCCCTGAATACTACCTGTCCCAAAGGATGATAGCCAGCACCAGGAGGGTCCAAATCCTGCATCAGCTCAGCCTGACGTATTAAAATACTGTCTATTTGTATGACTTCCCTAGCATGTCAGATCTTCTATGTTTAAAAAATGTGGGATTAGAGACAAAAGATATTTTCAGAAAGCATCTGCTGTAAACAAAAAATGTGCACGTGCGCGTGACTGCATATAATAGCTACACACAAACAAATTATGGGAGTACTGCAAAACTGGCTAGATTTTGTGTGTGGATATATATGGAGACCACTTTCGTAGTCTGCATGTGCACACACACACACGTTTAAATACTTTATGGAATTGTATGAGATCTCTTTTGATGCTCAGTACTTTTCTGATCTTCCATAGCTTTTTCACACAGAAATGGTACCAGGAATGTAAGAATTTGAGGGGAAAAATTGTATCCCTGGGTGGTGGTATTGTACGGATGTTCTTAATGCCTTGATGTACTAACAAGCTTCAGGAACACAAACTGGAATTGCTGTATCTGAAAAAATATTTTTCGCTAGTTACAGTATACTTTTCTAAATAATACTAATTTTTACAATGTGAGTGGGTGTAGCCTTCCTCTCTCTACATCAGGCATAGCTTCACAAACATATGCTTTCTTAATGTTTTATGGGTACGTTATGGTATCACAACTTTCTGAATTTGAGAACTATTTGAGTAATTGGTCATGGTCTATGCCATTCTATTTTTCTTTCTTTTTTGTCTTGTTCTAGACACAAATTTTTTCCCGCATGAGTTTGCCAGTGTTTGGTTGCATCTCAAGGGAGTGCACAGGCAGTGGCACCAACTCCCCAGAGAAGTTTCAAACACAATACAAAATAAACAGTAGCAATGAAAACAATTGAAGGTGTGAGTAGAATGAAAACCATGTAGCAAGTATATCCGAATATTGGAAGTTTAAAATACCCCTTTGTACTCAGCTTCTGTGAGTTGGCAGTGGTCTGTGTGTAACTGCAATATTTTACTCAAAGTTAGTCTTTTGACGTACATGCTCTTTGTTTCTGGTGCTGAAATGTGGGTTTTCAGGCTTATTTTACTTTCATAAGCTTTCTCTATATTTTCCAGTGAAAGTATATTCCATACCAAAATTTAAGAAAACAGGCTCATTTTTTCTCTTAGATGTATTTCGCCAAGGATTGCAGTCTGCTCATCCCGGTACCGAAACTCTAACTCACTGAAACACCAAGAAGCAAGCCCTTCTAACCTTTAATAGATTTGGGCTTAGATATGAACCTCAGAAGTAACATCTGCATTTAGCAAGAACTTTCAGCTGAAAGAGCTCTGCCCATCCTGCAAAGGCACCAAAAAGGAAATTCAGCTTATTCTGCAATTCTAGCTTTGGGTTCCACTACAGTTATGAGTGGCCAACAACCGAAGATAGCCTTTTCATCCACAAAATGTACATGAAATTGAAAGGAATGTCTTAAATGCAGGTCTCTGCTCAGGCCAGGTAATGTTAAAAAATGCACAATGAATTAAAAAGTAGGAATATAGCATAAGCCCAGAATTGTTGGTTCACTTATAAAACTAATTCAGGTTTCAAAGTTTCTGACAGAAACTAACGTCAGAGAGCCCCAAAAGGGACTTAGCATAGCAAAGGCAGTTTGTTTTCCTCTTCCGCTTTTCAAGAGTTCATGTCAAACCACTGAAAGATGAAAATGAATTAATTGCATTTTTACTGTAGCTGTGTAAAAAGAGAGAAATTGTCCTAGAATCAGTAGTCTTAAATATGCTGCATTTGAGTCATTCTGATCTGCTGTATGTGAATTTTTTTGGGAGACTTCTTAATTTAGTGACTGAGCCAATTCAAATCACAGTGGTACAGAGGCTGATTTCATAATGCAGCATCCAGGTGTCTCTGGCAAAGTCCATGGTGGAACAATTCAGTTCCACTCTGAATGGATGTTCCACTCTCCATGCATGTTCTATAAACCATTTCAAAAAAATTAATAATTTTATAATCTTTTTGTCTGATACAGCAAAACCGATTTGTGCCCTTCATGGTCTGACAGCTTAATTTTTGTTTCTTAAAGAAAAAAGATATTCAAATCCTAAACCCAATCTTGAGTTATACAATTGTTAAAAAGCCGCAGAAATTAGCAAGCAGCTTTTAGAAATGTTTAACTTAAAAACAGCCATGAAGGGTGGTTTTTTTTTTTTTCTTTTACATTTGTTTAAAAAAAATTATATTCCCTCAAAATGAGACCTTTGTGCCAAGTTTTATTCTGGAGCACAGCTTTACAGCTGAGCTAAAACCCCCTATAATAGGAGAAAAGTGACAGACCCTTAACTATAGTAGCATGAACAGCACTGCTATAATTCCTGGGTGAACTTTGTCCCTGGATGTGTGTTTTTGGAGTGTGCCGGGGTGACATTCAGCCTCTACATTCATTTTTATGATAATTCAGAGTAAATTGTGGTGCAATAAACTCTTCAAGCCTGTCTTTCTTGTGAAAGCCATGAATCAATCAGCTGCAGGCTTTTTTGGGTCTTTTCAATGTATAGTGATCATTTAGATTTGACATGCATTGTGAGACCTTGGCTTAGCTCCTCTCTATGGTCTGTCATTAATTCCAGCCTTTACTGTTCTGAAGTACAGTGAAGGATGACTGAGAAATCATTGCCCCTCTTCAGCTCTGTTATTGCACAAAATAGCAGCGCAATAATTTTTTGTCAATGTTTTACTCTAAAAGCTTTCTACATCAGTTTTGAAAAGGAAGCAATAAAGCCCATTCAATGGTATGAATAAAAATCCTTTGAGGTTTAGGCGCAGGGCTGCTTTTCTTCAGCTGGTAATCAAATTGGAGCTAAAATGAAATTGAGTTTTCTTATGAAAATAGCCTTTGTTGCTGGGAAGGCGGGTAATTCATAAACAATAACCTGCTCTTTTGTGTGGATAATAATATATTCATGTTCTTTCAATAGGGTAAAAGCCAGACCTAGTGCATTATGGTACAGTAAAAATAGCAGAAGGAGCTTGCTGGAATAATCTTGAAGAAGAAATGTAGCGTTCGGTGACTTAAGCTTTCAGCTCCCATCTGAAATTGTACTTTGCTTTTATTTGCGAGCCGGGTTTCGGTTGTTGATTTGTTGCCGCTATACAATATTTGGTTAATTGTGGAAAGATCTCAAGCTGTGCTCATCACTGCTCCCGCGAAGGCTGCTGCCAGCTGCTAGAAGCAGAGCCTGCTGCTACAGGATGTACACTATTCACAGGAGCAGCCTCTCAGCGCTGATTATCACTGAAGAGTTCCCCGCTCTCCATCACTCCGCGCCCTGCACGCAACCGGACTGCCGAGCACGGGGAGGTAGGCTGCCTGCCCTCTCCTCGGGGTAAGGCGAAAGGCGTGCCGTGCCGCGGGGATGCTGACAGCGCGGCGGGAGAACTTGGACGGGGATATTTTTTCTACCCCAAGCCCCGGTGGGGGGGAAACGGGCTCCCACATATCCCTACACCCCCCACTCCCCCTCAACCCGGGGAGGATGGTGTGGGCTCGGTGGCTTTGGAGCTGAGGAGGACATGAGGGGCGAAGAGTGAGGATTTGCCAAGTGCCCCGCGAGGTGCTCTTGGAAGTGTTGCCTTGGGGTTCGATGGTTTTTTGGTGGGGTTTTTTTTTTTTTTCTAACTAGCCGGGTGACCCTTTGGAGGTTTGGTCTGGCAAGGGTGCTTGTTGGTGTTTTTGGGACGTGCTGTGTTGTTACATCTGTGTTTCATGACTCGATGCTGAAGGTCTCGGTGCGGGTGGAGGACGCTCCCCAGACAGGGCTGTGTGAGCAAAGGCAAGGGGATGGCAGAAAACTCTGGGAGCGAGTCCTGTTTGTAGTGACTCTTGTTTCTGAGGGTAAACTTCAGTCTGAGTACCTGAAATTACCTCCCTCCCCCTTCTCTCCATCAGTGTATGATTTTAAATTGCTGGTAGCTGTGATAGTCTTGAGCTCTGAGTGGTGATAAAAAAAAAATAAATTTGCATGCAGACACAGGGATGCAAAAATGCTGATTTGGGGTCTGTTTATGTGTAAGATGCAGACTTGTCTGGTCTCACCAACACTGAGGTGGGAGATTGCTCCAGGGTTTAATTTGACTTTGACCAGTCTCCCTGCCTGGGTGGTAGGAATAATATGAAAACCACTCTTTGGAGCACCCGGGGAGATGCAATGTGAGACGTGATAGCAGGTCAAAACTGTGCCATGACTTGGGATTTCAGTGGCAGGGAGAAGTAGAGAACAGACCATGCCTTGGTGGCAAATTGGAAGCAGCTTTGCATGGGGTTTTCTTACAGTGAGAAGGTTTGCAATCCGGACTCTGCAACCCCCCCACTCTTTTTAACCGAAATAAAGAATGGACTAATACCAGGTGTATTGTTCTCCCTATAAACTTTCCCAAGGCTTCAGAAAAGTTTTAAAAAAGCAAACCAGAACAGACCCTAGGGAGATATAAAGTAAATGAGAATGTAAAGGGCAAAGACTTACAAGGGGATTATTTTCTAAGTAACAGTGAAGTTAGATCTGTACCATATGCAAAGCTGTCTTGAGGCAGTTGCATAGGTTTTTATTCATTTTTAACAGTGAAATTACATGCTTAACAAAAGGAACTTTTAAAGGCACAGTGGTAACTGACAGTCAAAGCAATATATGTCATTATCCAATTAGTACACACAAGTGTGCTTTATTATTCACTTAACATACCTCTGTGTTTGGCTCTCAGAAATACGATGTTTTATTTCTCAAAGTGTTTTAAGACTGGTATGTGTTTTATTGCTGTAATTGGAGTAATATTTTTGCACATTACTTGTATTTGTATCTTTGTTGCTCATTGGATTAACTCTGTTTGGAAGGAAATGTCTAAAATGAAATATTGTTTTGGTGGGTAAATGTTTGTTAGACAAAATGCAACATGAACTCAATTCCAGTTTTCCTCACAACTGGAAAATCTGCTTTATATTGCATCCAAAGTTAAATTGAGACAAATAATATTGTTTGCGTTTAAAAGAATGATAATACAACGAAATTTTCAAGTGTGTTTGAATGAAATGTATGTTAGCATATAATAGAGCATTTATTGGTACTTGTTAATGTGAGAACAGAGGGTCTATTCAATAGAACCACCCTTTTTGTTTTGTTGAAAAATAAACTATATAGCAATGTGCTGTTGGCGTTTGTTTCATCAGGAGACTAACTGACAGATGTGGTGGTGATTTTAGCTTTTTAATTACAGGCATGGCAAAGCTAGTACATTGTACATTATCGGAGTTCTTTAGGAGTAAAGATTTCGGTGGCAGTTGGACAGTGCTGTTATCCTTGCACCAAGTAGGTCAAATAGGTATAACAAGTTTTCCAAAGCATCTGTGCTGTCTACAGCATTAGAAAGAACAGTTTTGCTTTTCTTGCTATATTTAAATAAGATTTAGAGAATATGTTTGAAGTGAAGTGTGTTTCTTATGCTGGATTCACCTTTGTCATGGAAATGCATGCTTTGTTCTGTGATCATGCAGAAAGGGTGCTTCACTTCAGTATACAGTGCTCTAACGAAGCTCTGGCATGTGCATAAATTGCTCCATGAAAACAAACTTAGTCTTTAAATTTCAGTGATGTTAGTTATTTCCCATGCTGACCCCACCAGAGTGGGATAGCTGTATACTAAGGAAAGCATCAGCTTTCCATGAGAGAACTCATGCCCAAGTACTATTCTGTTATTTTGCAATATTATGAATTATGAATAATTACCTAGCAATGAATCACTCTAAGACCTCCAAACTAATTTCTTGGTGCCTATATTAGACTATAATATAAATGAATGTGAAGTTTACCAATGTTACCATTGTAACTCACTCTATGTACCACTGTAACTCACAAAAGTAGATATTTTCAATTTCAATCAGCATTTATAAGTTCACAAAGAAACACATTTCCAGTCTATGCAGTCATAAATTACATGCTACTTATTACAACATACAAATTAAAGTTGTCCCCTGTTGACAAAGTTGGTTGAATAATGCACTGCACATTTGCCTTGAAATTTTATGTATCTGCTGATGCTGGAGCATAAATTCTTTACTGAGTATAGATTTCTCTACAGTTGTAAGGCAAACAAGTTGATTGTAATTATTTTGCAATAAAAGCAAGTTCCAGCCGTTGCAGATGGTAAGGTAAATGAAAGCCCTCACAGTCAAAAAAGCATTGATATATTCAGGTTTGGCATATTTTACCTAATGAATGCAGCCTAACACTGGAAAGAAAGCCTGACCTTTAAGATAAGATGGTAAACAAGGTGAATTATCATTCAAGATAAGTACAAACAGGAGAACTCTTCAATGTATTTTTGCATATCTTCTTTCTCTGTGATAACTCTATTTAAAAATTTCAGCCTTGCTCTTCAAGTAGTTTGTTGCCACCTTGGCTGGGTTTGCACCTAGTGATTTCTTTTTTAAAAAAAAGATTATTCAGTAAAGGTGTATGTGGATAATTTATTCTTATTGGAATTCTGGTGTTAGAATAGATCTGACAGCTTTTGAGTGTCTAAAAATAATACTTAAGAAGAAAAATATATTACAGGATCTTTATCTATAATGGTGATAACGGAGGTCATAAACTGCAACCCACAATGTGTGGATGAATGTCTGTAGAGTGCTGTTTCAGGGATCTTCCTGCTTTTACTCTTCTGATTCTTAGGTTTGCTTAAACTTTGTAGATTTTGGTTAAATGCTGTAATTCTTTATGTAAATGGCATAGATAAAAGTTCAGAGCAGCACAAAGCTTCAATACTTTCATGTCTGTCTCTACTTCAATCCTTGGAAACTAAGAGCTTGTTTATGGGTGACTTTATTTTCTACTAAAATATAAGGTTAGCAGATTTCAATTTTTATTGCCTTCTCAGCTTTCAATGCATTCTGCCTTATCAGTGTACTCGAATCCATGTGGTGCATATAAAATGAAAAGCTTCAAGTATTTTTATTAAGACATCCAGGAAGAGCTCTGTAAACAAGGCTTTGCTTTCTAACGCTCAGGCTTTGAATTGTCAGCTGTTATGAGCACACTCTTACTTTCTCATTCTGAAATGTGGCCAGAAAAAAGAGCAGATCTCTAATATGTGTGGTGTTTTCTTAATGTAACTATTTGAATACCAGTATTTTGCTTTGAACAAGAATTGTCTACTTTATGAGGAGAGCTGGTCCCTCAAGTTTTCTCAGTGCATGTGGTGCCCTGAAGGTAATATTATTTTACAGAGTAATTTAGCTCATTTTACCAAGACTGTTCTTAAAGACAGTTGAAACAGCTTCTTTCTGCTTTGAGGCTCTCGAGTACAGTACAAATAAGTCAATAAAAGTAAAATATATTGCTGGCAGTCGGATTACTTAAGGGGCTTCAGGAGTTCAAAGAAAGTAGGGATCCCACTTTACTAGCCTTTAGGGGTTCAAAATGGGTTGGAAATAAGCAAAGGAAATTCGACTACAGATTCAGCTGAAGCAAAATTCCTCCAATTTGCTCTTACAAATGGGAAACCAAGATCCTAACTCTCCACTGTCTAGCATTTTGTACTTTCTCTGGTGATTTCAGAAAGTAAGTAAAAACCAGAGGCTGACAAGGCAGCTGCATTGCAGTGCAAAAGCCAGGGGTTAGGTTATAAGTTGGGATGGGGGTGGAGGAAAAGGTGCCTGGGACACAGTAAGTTTCTGGGGCCACAGGCAACCCCACGATACTCTGAAACTGTAGTGGGTTTAAATCACTTTGCACAGCTGCGAAGAATCGGGCTCAGATACTTAAGGAAGTAAATTCTTGATCAAATGATCTCTCTAAATATTTCCTGCATCATCTCTGATGCCACCGGCCAGAGAGAATACATATTACAGAATCAGACCAATGGTTACTGGGTATATTGAGTACATACAACATGGAGAGGGGGAAATAGAAATTGGCAATTCTTTGGAATCTAGAGAAGACTCCCACACAGCATGAAACAGGCAAAATTTTTTACTAAATTTACTTGTGCTTTTGTGATAGACAGTATTTTTTTCTTCTTTTTTTCCATACATGGATTTTTTTTCCCCCTCACTGGTTTTCTTACCTTGCTGTAAAATAATTTGATCTTCTCTTAATTTTAGCTTATCACTGCTAAAAGCACTGGTCCTGATTTCCCCAGAGCATTTAATCACTTAAAAATCTCTGTAACTAATTTGAAATCAGATCTATGCCAGCGTGAAAGTGATGTGAAACACTGGGAAATCACATCTGCTCTCAGAGTAAAATGCTAGCTTTGTAAAAGTTTTTCAGATTACCTTTTCCATTATCAAATGTAAAAGCATAGAAGTGAAAAACTTTTCTGGTTTTCTCCCTAAGCCAGGCATGTTTGCTAGCTTTAAGGCAGTCTATAAGTCAGTATGTTCCTTCTTCACTGAAGCCAACAAAATAGCCACCACCTCAGAATAACAGGAACAAGAAGCAACTGCTGCATCCCTTACATATTACCATAGCGAAAGGAAAAGAAATAAGGATCAGTCATTATTCAAAGTGTTATGGGTAGTCATTTTCATGGTCTAAGCTTGATGACACATCTGAAGTATCCATCCACAGGCACTTAAATAGCCTTTTTCTATACACTACTTACACTGAGGAAAGAGTACAGCTTATACTTCTACCAATCAGCAAAGATACAAAACTTACAGAGAGCTACAAAAAAGTAATTTCAGTCTTCCTGGGAAATGGAACACCCAGCTGCAAAGCATTTATAAAGTACATCAAATACTTCACATCATATAGCAGCCAGTAAAACATGTCTTGATTTATCTGTTTGAGAGTTATCTCCCATGTCTCTTTGGAGCTGGTCTTAATCTTTCATTAAGGCCTTTCATAGAAGTTTTTAACCATATTGGATATGTGAAAATCTTACTTTTGAATCATATTGGAAATGTAACATTATTTTGCTTTAATTGAACATTTTTAACAAAATCAATACAAACATGCCAGTAAATGTTAAAAGATAAAATGGCATTGGACTCTACACTTGTTCTATTAGGCTGTTTCACAAATACATCAAATGGCTAATGGGCTACTGGTTAACTCTTCATAAGCTGACATAAATGTACAGAAATCAGTAAAATAATTTGAATGTTTGTAAGAAGACATACTGTAATGAGTTTTTAAACCAAATTGAATAGTTTTAACAAGTCTTCAAACCAGAACAGCAATTCTAATAAGACTCTACTGTCTGTTATCTTAAACGAAGCATTGCAGTACTTCAGAACAGCTAATACTCTGATTACTCTAATACAATAAGAACATGAGAGTCGAGTTATTCGGAATTAGAGGCTAGAATTAATCAGAGGCTTTGACACTGCTGGCATCCCTTTTCATCTTGAAGTTTGAGTGCAGATGTCCTGGGTTGATACGTATCTCTAATCTAGTGGGAACCCCACCACTTAAGGTCAAATTTGAGGAGACTGATTTTTTTTTTTTTTTGTTATATATGCACATTTTGCAAGATTCTGCCTCAGTATCTCAACACTAACCTAATCTAGAAGAGACCAGCACTTTTGTGGTACTAAGTGGAAAAAAAAAAAACTTTGTAAGTGTCTGAATTTTTATCCTCCTGAAAAACTGTGCTCGTGAGTCAACTTTTTGGTGCCAACTCACTCCAGAGTAGCACCAGTACATCACCTTATAGAAATTCTGTCTGGTTGAGTATTTGTAGTGAGACTTGCATGAGCAGGAGAAAGAGGGCATTGATCCTCTTTCAGTATACTACTTACTCAACATTGAATGCAGAGCTTAGAAAGATGTACTTTGCAGTTATTTCTAAAGCTAAAAACAAAGTATTTAATTTAGTAAGGGAGCTTACTATTTGGAACACTGAATTCATGTTGTCCCTAGAGATCAAGCTTTTGTGTGTGTAAAGGTTGCCTGGGATGGCAGCATAGCAAAAGGAAAAATATCGTTCAGAGAAGCAAAGAGTGTTTAAGCTGCAAGAGCCTGTGGTTTCAAAATAATGACCTGTCTGAAAGCAGGGGTATAGCTCTGTACAGAGAACCTGAACCCAAGGACACGCGTGGTTGATGAAAGGCTGTTGACAGTTCCATCCCAAAGCCACTGTAGAAATTGGCGATGCTATATGCTTTGTGAACTTTTACAAACTTCCTGTCATATTCTCAGAGAATATGTCTTTTCATGGGCATTATGCATCACTCTGTGGATGTGCTGTGTGTTTCTAAGGGGGGTCTCTACCTGGTGGGGTCAGATGTGCTCAAGCAGAGTACTCTTCATTACGTTATTCCTCATACCAGCAATGTGTGGTAGGTGGTGCAGATTTGGGCAGTTAGCCAGTGGCATCTTATCCCTGTGCAGTTTGTGACTTGGATCTGGCACTGGAAGGAATAAGGAAATTCCAAAATACCACTGAAATAGATCATGAAAGACTGTTTGGACTTTATAACACAGGGAGAGGATGTGTCAACTCAGTTTGTGATATATTAGCCATTTTTATTTTCCACATAACTGGGAGAGGGTGGTAATTTCTGTACAAAACTGACACAGAATTAAATTTTTGCATTAGTGGATTTATCTCTGAAGAGAGCAATAAGTTTGTTATTTGGAAGGATGGATCTAAACGTACCTTTTATGTTGCAAAAATGTATGTGAATCTAAAGCCTATGAGCTCTTTTCCTTTTTCAGCTTGGGAAAGTCACCAGTGACTATTTTACTGGGTGATGTTGACAAACAGAAATGCTTTGAGACTAACTGTTCATAAGGGATAGCCCATGGTACAATTGTACGTGGTAATAATTTACAGCTGCTCTCATTCCAGTTTGGATATGACTTTGCAGCCTAAAGATAGAAAGATATGTGTTCAGTTACTGAGCTCTAACACCGGTCACGTGCCGTAGCGACTCTGTTATCTGGAAACTACATTTCTGTTCTCAGCGTCCAGGGGACATTATGCTTCCCATGCTTTTCATTCTGCAAGAGGGAGAAATATCTGCTAGCTTTATACAATAACACTTCTCTCAGCGGATGAAGGGCTAATGTCCTGTGCTCCATTGAAGCTTGATTGTCAAACGCAGCAATGAGGGCTTGCCAGCTCTTTTGGTAGTGTGCCACGTGGATGCTGACCTTGTGTGGCAGTGACTCTGCATCCTCTTTTATGTTAGGGGTGGGTAGAAGAGGGTAACTGGCTGCATAAGAATCAATATACCCTAGGAGGCCGGTGTGCATGGGGGTTGTGCAGAACACTATGGTGTGCTCCCCTCCTCACTAGCACCCTCCTCGCACAGGAGCTGCCTTGTGGCATCTGGAGGGAAACTACTGCTCATTTAGTTTGTGCTGGATCCTTAAATAAAGAGAAGAAAACGCTGTCAGGACTTTTAATATTGAGGAAGAAGAGAGGAAAACACTGAGTCTCTCTCTTTTCCTGACTGAATTTCACTCTGGGAAAAGGAAAAGCATACAGAAATTGGTCAAAAAGGAAAGATCTCTCTAAATCAGGATGACCTAATCAGTTCCCCTTGCTCTCTCTTCTGTTGCTGGCTTTATTCTACCTGCTGCAAGGAAGTTTTAGGTTTCTTTAAACTCCACAGAGTTGCTTCTTTTGATGCTCTAGCTTCTTGCTTTCAGCAAAGGAAGAGGACAAATCTCTGCATTGTTTTTCTCTCCCTTAAGTCCTGCTAAGTCTTTGAAGGCACCTTAGGCTGCTGACAATCTTGTGCTGCTCTGAACTCATGCTGTGCCGTCTCTAACCTGCTAGGAAGATGCTGTGGTTTGGGGCTCTGCAGTCAGTCACGCTGGCAGAGCAACTTTAGCATCTTTGGTGTATTTATGGACATGAGCTTCTGGAGTGTCTTCAGATGTTCATTGGTAGTAAGAAAAGAGTTTTTTGCCATGATACTGACTCATACTCTCATGAAGGATGGATCTCTGTAAAAGCTGGTGTCTGACTTATACAGGGCCATGAATCTGTTAGGTACCAGGTTCAGGATGTTTTGCTTACTGACCTGATACAAAAGCCTTTGCTTCAAGGCAGTTACAAGTTGAACATGCCAACTTTGAGCTCATATTAAAACTCTATTAAGGCCAAAGCACAATTTAGTAATTTAACCAAACACATTTAAGCATGTTTCAGCTGATGCGTCTGTTAGATCTGCTGGCACATACGACTTTGAATAACTTCAGATAAGAAAGGTGCTACGTTGAATCAGCTTTGAGTGAACAAAGCAACTGGATGGGTTATCTGCAGAAGGTTTATCAGAGAAATTGTGATGTGATGTCTATCAGAAATAGAGCACTTGGGGAAAATCTCTAAATCACTAGTCCCACAACACTTTCTTTAAATATGTTTTTCACAAAAGATGTGTCTAAGCATCAGCAACATCTTTGGATTTCTGTCAAGCCACCCAGCAGGCATGCTACATGTCCCAGAGAAGCAATGAGAAAGTTTTATTTCCCCCATGTGCCTATTTTCACTCTTTAGTAACAGATTCCTTGTTATTCCTTAAACGCTGTGAATAATGAAACACATGTGAGGATGAACTTAGTGTCAAGGGGGCAACTTGCTAGTAATGCCAGTAAAAATGTTGTGCTCATTTGGAGCTCAGGAGCATAGGAGAGGTTATGAATGAGTACAGGGGTATTAATGGGTTCCAGCACCTACATGCATATATGTGATACAGTCAAGGTACAGGCATGGTCTGCAGTACCTTGTTGCCTGTCAGAGAGCCTTCTTGCTCATTACTGGTTGCTAGTAGACACTTCTTCCTCTCCTGACCCTGAGGTACCATGTTACCATGTGGTTTGTGAAGAGTCTATGGGTTACTTACTCTGTAACTAATGTGGTTAATATGTTGGGAGCTGAAAAACTTCTTTATGAAACCTATCTAAGAAAGACAAGATTCAATCTTTGCTTTTCTGGTAGTAGTCTTGCTTTTTTGTCTTAGTTGAAGTACGTAAATGAAGTATCCTAACTGATATATCACATCCTTAGATGTCTTCTGTTCTGCCAGTAACTTCTTTTTATTTCATTGAGAAGTAAAACTCACTTCTCATCTCAGTAAAATTGCTCATCTTTCTTCATTGATTAACGTGCGTTTGTCAATGAGAAACATTTTCTCCAATGAATCATCTCTCTTTCTGTAATCAAAAATTCCTGATGCAAATGGCTGAAGGGTATAAACACACGTATCTCCTAGCTTGCCCTTGGTTGAAACTGGATGCTCTGGTTACCCGCTCCTCTGGAAGGAAAATGGATTTGGGCAAATGACTTCCATCAGCTTTATTCTGAGGATACTTTCACAAGCTGTAACTATCTATTGTTTTCCTCTGTACATTGAAGCTAAGTAGCATTGCTGTGTTTTCACATATATTAGACTGACAGGGCTAACTTTTTAATAATTTCTTTGTGAAATACACATGATAAAACACAACATAAGTTTGAAACACTTTCCCGGGGCTTGTAAATGGATGTGTGTTACAATCAACAGTAGGAATATTCCTGAAACATTCTTATTTTCATCATATCAGTACAAGATTAAACAAAATAAGTCGCATGATCCAACAATGGTAGTTTAATAGATGTTTGAATTAGTGATAGCCAAGTTAGTAAAATATTGGTAATTGTAATATATTACTTGGAAGTATAGGTATCCCATAGTGCATTGTGATTATTAGAAAAAGATAATATCCAGCATCTGTAAGATGGTACTAAAAAAAATTGCGAAATATTGAAACTCTCTACTCAGGGTCTTAACTTTTTGGTCTATCTTTATAAACTACTCCAATTTTAGCTGTATTTGTATTTTTACACTAAAAAAAACCAACATGGAATTTAATTTCTTGTGCATGAGTGTTTTACCACATATGGTGTTTTCATTTTCACAAATATTTGAAAAGTATTATCTCAACAATTTGAGTACTTGTGTACTGTGCTGTTATTTTGCTGTTCTAGAATTCTTGTAAAACTTGGATTTATGATTGTAGGGAAATTTTTAAGTCATTTCACATATACAGTGGAGTTTCTGTGCAGACTATCCTTGCTTCTAAGTAGGGTTTTACTCTAATTTTTATAAGAAAGGAAAATTACTACTTGTAACATCTGCTTTCTACCTTTGCACAGTAGCTCACTTATATTTGTTTTTGATGTATATGAATAGCAGTTGTTAAAATTTAGAAAATGACTTGTGAACACCATCCACTTACTTACAATTTTAAAATGGGAACACCTTAATTGTTTGTCCTTTTTTTTTTTCAGTAGCAAAGGGAATGAATTCATTAGGCACATTAGACTTCAGTTCTGCAAACAATTTGCTTGGTTTTCAGCCTGTGAAGAGTGGTGGTGAGTGATGACTTCTTTTTGTTTAGCACAGGAACCTGTTTGCCAGCCTGAGGCCAAATTGCCCACTCTAATGTCTCAGCCGAAGGTAGCAGAAAGTTTGCTCACTGCTGAAACGAAGCTTTTTTTTCCATCATAATTTGTTTGGGTTTTTTTTTTTTTTATTTTGCAAATGCAGTGTGTTGTAAAGATTGTAAAGCCATTCTTGGGCATCTCTGAGGTACCAGTCACTCTTTTATATGAAAGATTTCTCTCGTTGTTCTTACAGTCTCCTTGCTAGTACATGGTAGCACTTGAGCTGTTTGAATGATGCACGAAGCAGAGTTCACCTAGGAGCATGAGGCCAACAAATTCATTGTCTAGATAGGCTAGGAGAGCCCAGCAAAATAGGGATGAAGTCCAATTTCTACCTGATAGAAAGGTAACATGGCACTGTAATGCTTGTCCTGTGCTCAGCTTCGCAGTGAAGTTTGCAAGGGTTGTTTAGAACTTTAGCGGTTAGTGGGGTCCTGCCTCCTTTTCATTTCTGGTATCTGTGTTTTCTGAGAGGACTTTGTTTAGCAATGCAATGCAATGTTAAGGTTGGTCTGAGGGAAGATACCTTAGAAATCTTTCTATTGCTGAAATCCCATCATTTGTGTCTGAGGAAATGCCTCATACAGTACTGTGCTCAGCCTTTCCTTGTATGACAGATGCCCCAAGCCCTTCATCATCTTCGTAGCTCTTTTCTATTCTCACTCCAGTATGTCCATGTCCTGGGGAGCCTGGCACTGGACCCAGCACTCCATGCGTGTCTCGTGAATGGTGAGGCAGAGGGGAAGGATCGCTTCACATTACCTGCTGAAACCACTTCCCAGAAGTTACACACTGGGCTGATGCAGCCCAGAATGTGAATATTTTCCAGAAGAAACAACAATCCTGGACCATTGGCTGAAATATTTTCATCACTCCAGTGAGGTAGTGCTTTTAAAGTTGTTGTGCTCTGCTGCTGTTCCAGGTGCATAGAGCTACACAAGCCTGTGTACGGGTGCTGTTTGCGTTCTTGGAAGTATTGCAATGAACAGGTAGTGAGCTCCTGCTGGAAGGCGTGCAGAAAGTAGAAAGACAGTTCTTTCTGTGTTGATAGACTCTAAGGCGTGAATGCCAGCCATGTCAACGTGTAGCAGCTGTATCTTATATGTTATCTCAAACTGCCTTGTGTGGTAGAGAAACCAATGATTTTGATTTTTGCTTTCCTGTGCTGATTAAATGCTAGCCAAACTTCCAGGCAATCAATGGAGTTACATGGGTGTGAATCACAATATAACAGTTAACTCAGTTAGCCCCTTAGTTCCCACTGAGAGCATCCCCCAAGACCTAGTGCTATCAGCATTGTAGGACTGAGGAACTATAGTCAGTCTATCTTAATTTCACAAATTAAGTCTAAGGACTCAGAATTAAATGTAAGGCTAATTTGAACAGAGGAACATCAAAGCCAGTTTTGGATTTACCTGAACATACAAAGCAATCCAGCTGCAAGAACTGACCAAAATGACCTCCAAGAAGATGTGTACTAAGACTACCCTGCTGGGAAACTGAAACAAATATTTATAAGTGAAACGGATCTTGACTATTGCCTCTTGTGGTGCAAAACTGGAATGTGCAGCTAAAAATTTTAAATCATATGATGAAAAGCAATATTTTAAAAGCAGGTTTGCAGTGCTTTGAACTCTAAAAGCATATAGAACAAAGCAACTTTTGAAAAAAAATTAGGCAGGACTCTTCTGTTCTTGCCATTATTAGGATGTGTTTGAATCCATTTCAGCCTTGCTTCTCAAACATTACAGGCTTTTACATTGAGTTACAGATCTGAAGCTTTTTGAAAGGCTTTGTGGTTTATAAAAATAAAATGTACACAGCAGCCATGGGTACATAACAATACTCAAGCGACACTGAGGAGTAACCTGCTGATGCTCCTCAGTGTCTATGAAATATTGAATCCTGAGATTGCCAGACAGTAGCATTTCCCCAAAGCACAGCATGGGTAACTGATGGCTTCCTGGGAGTATCTGAAGGAGGATGCCCATCTGGGGAAGAATAAAAGGGATGAGCATGTGTTTGGGACTAAAGAAATTATGGTTGACTTTTCAAAGACCTTTAGAAAGGCTAATTGCAGTTTGGAGATCCATTGTGGATGTTGCTGTAGTGATAAGGAACCAAGAAGACAGACCTTAGTCCACAAAACATGTGAACTGCATGTAAGGGAAAGACATAACAAAACAGGAAAATTAAGTGGAGATGAATGAGAGCATAAAATAGTAACGAGTTTTATAGGGGAGCAAAGTTTTCAGCTCCTATTTTGCCTGGTCAGCATCGGAAGAGAGAAGATGGCTTTAAGGAGGGATTTGTCAAGAGACTGTGAGAGACTAAAAAGCCAATAACCACAATTTTGTGCATTGTCAGAAAAAATTCCCTACAAAATTAGGACAACTTGAAAAAGGCGGGAAGCACTTCAGGAAGAAGCAAGAAAACGGTTGACATCAGCTTGTTGTGGTAGCCTTAAAAGTAAGAGCCTGTTACTGAGGTGATGGAAGGAGGAGTGGATGACAGCAGTCAGGATGATTATTTTGAAGGATGATCTTGGTAAAGCGATGTGAATAAGTTTAAAGAGGTCTGAGGTGGCTGGTGTCAAGAACAGGAAGGGGGAGATTCCTGGAAGTGGGACACGAGCTAGTACTAAGCAAGAGGGAGAGACTTGAAGGTGCAGATAGTCACTGGGTGCAGAACTGTAGGTGCCTGCAAAGGCAGGTTTGGTCCAACTTTAAAATGGTGCTGTGTCTGCATAGATAGGCAAGCCCTCAAATAAAAGCCCAGGAGTAGGACAGCAATGGTGTGTTCACAGCAGCAGAAGGACTATAGCAAAATTCAGGTGATTTCACCAAAGGCTGTTAGGGTTGGAGGGGAATTCAGTTGCATCCCTGTAATAATAACTCCAGTTTTGCTGATGTGAAAGAGAGACAGAGGTGCTCAGAGTTGCTTAAAATCAGGAGGCATTATGTTAGTAAAATGGAATTTATGTTAAAAAAGTAAATATTAAAGTAAATAAAAAAGTTAAATATTAAAGACTGCAAAACATTGGCATTCCACTGTGTTAGAGTTGTTGTGACTCCATCAGAAAGACAGATCAGAAGCCTTACAGCACCACTGTGAAACAATTAAATATTGCTCTTGTGTTATAAGCGAGGGGAAAAAAATAGCAGAAAGGAGCTTAGCACCTCAGCTGAGCAGAGCACTTGGAGAATGCGTGAATGGTGAAGTAGACTCATTGACTTCCACGACACTGCTTTTTCTTAAAGTTACATAGGGACATAAGTGCCTTGCTGAATTGAGAGCCCAAGGGTAGGGATTAGAACTTGTGTTTTCTTGGCTCTCCGCCTGAGCAAAATTGGTTATGCCACACCGATCCTGAAACACAACTTCTGTTTATATTATTTGCAGAGTGCTGTGGGGAAATGAAAGCTGGTAAGGCATAATTTTATTTGTGTGCTTTGAAATTTTATATTATTATGTATTTCTTGTTGCACTGTAATGAATCTCTGATTTCCATATTAAAATTAATAAAATGAAAATAACATGAATGCAATATTCCTGCTGAATACACATTGACTAGAGGATGTTTTCATATTATTCCACAGGCATATTTATGACAGACTATTTCACTGTATCTTGAGAAGGCTGCAGGTCCAAAGGAACTTTAATAATTCACATTTTGCTTACACAGTTGCAAGAGAATTCACACACAATCCACATTTGAATATCGCTTTTAAGCTAAGCAGTAATAGAATAAGTTCCATTGTAATGATGTATAAGCATTTTTAGACTGTTGCCAGCCTATAACTGTGTTTATGAAAGCAATGACACTAACTGGAGAAAAATAATCTTCTAAAATAGAGCTTATATTTCATAACTATCAGTCCTTTGTTTTATCATAGGTACTGGGCAGAAAACAAGAGTGTCACAGCTTCAATTTGGGTTTAACTAAATATGTCAAATTAATTCAGGTGTGCCTGTACTACTTGGACCTTAGCAAAAACTGAATAGTTTGCAATAAATTATATCCGTGCTCTATAGGACTTTGCAAACATGCATTGTGCATTCAGAAGGCTGGTGAGTTTGTAAGTTATGGTTGTCTATAATTACTGGTTGATCCAGATGAATGCACGGATCATGGGTTGATCCTTACCTCCACGCAAAGGTACCATAACCTACATTACACTAGTGATACAGTACACTAGGGACTCCTCTGCTCAGTGACCAATTCTTGACTATGAGGGTGGTGAGACACTGGAACAGGTTGCCCAGAGAAGTTGTGGATGCCCCAACCCTGGAAGTGTTCAAGGCCAGGCCGGATGGGACTTTGAGCAACCTGCTCTAGTGGTTCCAACCCCATGGCAGGGGGATTGGAACTCGATGATCTATAAGGTCTTCCCAACCCAACCCATTCTATGATTCTATGAGTTACACAGGAAGCAGACCAGCAGGAGAAACCTGAGTATCTGTACAGTACATAGACTGTACCTCCCTTACATCACAGCCTTTGTGCACTCTCCTTTTTCCTCAACTTCCCCCTAAAATGTTCATGGAGTTACCAGCAGGGAGAGTATTTCACTCGGGGGGAGAGAGGGAGACAAAAGTTGGATGAAATTTTCTAGGGCTCCTTGCTTGCTGCCAGCCCACTCTCTTAGGACATGCACCTTATATTCCCCCAGATAAATTTTTTTAGGACAGAAAAGTGGTTTGGCAGGCCCATCTGTAAAAGACATTTCTCAAGACATCATCATAGCTATTATCCCTGCCATCTTGGAGAAAATTCTACCTATGGGACAGGAAAGTGGGCATCAGGTGCACAAAGGTGTTTTGTAAAAGCATTTTCCCTTGTCACTCTTACCCAGCTACTTCCCATGGGATTTACGACTTTAGAAGCATTCTGAGGAATGAATCGTTATTTCAGTAAATTTGATTTCAGAGTGCCAAAAAGATGCCATTATGTCAACATTTGGTTTTGTTTGGTAGCTCTCTGCTACCGGACATGAAAAGAAGCAAGCATCAATGGCAACCATTTGAATATTTTATTAAATGATACAGCAGCCTTCATTGAAAGGTGTTATCACTGACATTCAGAGCATGGGCAGTGTGATGATATGTGATGGTGTTTCCTGCCCAAGCTGTTGCGAATACTCTCAATGAAGAAATGTAGTTGGGAGATGTTATTCCTGCACTGGCTCCACAAATCCAAAAAATATTAGATGAACAAATTAATTGTTTGTTCTCTGTGTCATCGAATAAAATTTCTTCACTTTTCAACTTGTGTATAGTTTTTAACCTGGTCTTTCATGTCAGAGAAATAATTTTTTCAAACAGATTTTCTAGAGAGGAAACTATATTTTGGAGTATATTACCTAAAATAGAATACCATATACTCTTACAGAAGTACACACATATTATATATAATAATAATAATAAAAAAATCATACTGCAAAACCGCAATATAATACCATTTAATGATTTTCAGTACTTTAGTAGTGGGACACTTTCTGATGAAGATACTTCTGTACCTAGTTCATAATCTTTCCCAACATAGTAAATGTGCTTCTAAATTCTGTTTCCCTGGATGATGAGAGCTCATTGTGTCTCTATCTGTGTTCCTTCACCTCTCAGTTCATTGTGCTTTGTGGTCAAGAATATTTTCAATAATGAAATCTTTACAGGTCTATTCTTTTTCTGAACCCCAAATAAACTTCAGTTTTAATTATATGAATTCAAGGAGGACTCAGTTATTTGTTCAGAATAATTAAAGTACATTAAATAATTGTAGATTTGAATCTTACTTTCAAAAGAAGTAATTTAAACTTAACTGGGAAGACAGTGCCACAGAATACAATTACACTAATAAGCTTTACATTTCCCACGTTGATTTGGCTTATGGCAGTAAGGAAAGCATGTGGGAGATCATGCCAAGCCATTGAAACCTTAAATGGACACCCTAGTTGCCTTTCTGAACTGCCTGTCTGTGTGGGAAAAAATGCTGTAGCTTTCCAATATAACAGTATGTAGTTTACTACTGATTTATGGCAGAGAGGAAAAGGTTTATCCTAAAGGCATTGCCAGAAATCACCCCATTTTAGAGTCAAACTTCACCATTCAGAAAAACTTCACCTGGCAGAAAAAGGTATGTATCTGACTGATTTCTTATCCTGTCACAGAATAAAATTCTGGCTTTGCTTGCAAGCAAAGCATATATTCTGATATTGCAGCACTAATAAGTATATGGAGACACACTGAGGCCTTTGATGCCACTGTCCCTTTCTGAGGAGGCTGCTCTGGGTACAGATGATCTTATTCTTTTGTTTTCTGCTTCCATAAAATGAAGCAGGATGGGTTTCCTTTTGCTACCTGTTATTTGGGAGGGGAAATGAGTTCAAGTGCACTGTGCTTCCCGTTTGATAGTTACTTGAAAGGGAAAACACATTAACAGAGCACCGACACTGAGGTGATGCAGAACCAGAAATGTTCCTCTTGCTTCTATGCCCAGCTCTCAAAAGCAGTGTCAGTCGCTATGGGGAACTATAAAAGGCCATAGCAACACCACGAGAAAATGTTTGCTGCTGCAGCTTTGGTGGGAGCTTTTTGTTCCTCTTCCTTTGGCTTTTGAGTTACAGTGGAAGAAGGGAGAGGTCGGTTGTTTTTGATGGTGTTGCACGGCACAGATTAATGCTTTCCTCTTTATCTTGAATATATTTTGCTGCAAATACAGCATTACAAGGATGCACGAACAGCACAGTGCTGAATTAAATGCTTGTTTTGGGGAAGACCTGTTGATCTGTAGACCTAGAGCTACAGTAGCAGTGCTCTCCAAACTGATTATCTTGAGAACAGGGAATCATCCTTCACGCTGCTACCTGTCTTTTTAGTGGCAGATGCCTTGTACCCATCAGTTTGGAGCATGGCAAGCAAAGAAGGTCCGTACACCAATCCCTACATGCTCATTTAGACCCTGCCTCTCCTGGGGAGTTGTGTGTCTTTCCTGGCACTGCTGGGGTGCACCTCAGCACCTGGCCTTTCCCAAATTATTTTGGGATCCCTTCTCTGTCCTGTTACATGGGGCCCTAACCAGCTGGCTGCCACGTTGTGGCAGAGGTTTTCACTCTCTTCTCCACACCTATGTAGCATTAATGCTTTTATATCAGCAAAACAGCTTCCAACAGGAAGCCATCACCCCACCCATCCCCATCATAGTACCTTCAGGAGGCTGGGGTGAGCATCAGGTAGGTCCCCAGGGACCTCACTCAGGGGTGAGTGCTTTGGACCAAAAAACTGTTGTACCAAAAGTGTGGAGGGTTGGGGGGCAACACCTCCTCCCATGCCCAGGTTTGTCCTGAGGCCTGATGGTATGTGGGTGCCACCTTGCTCAGCCCCCTAACATGGGAGTTTTCTTCTGGTGGCAGAGTTTTAGCCACCAGTGAGACACACTGATTGAGAAATGACCCCAGAGATCTTGATTTGATATTCAAAACTTTGTCTTCAAAAATCCCTGACTATACACAGGATCTTTTAAATATATTGCAGACGCTGGTAGGCATAAGTGAAACTGGGCAACTGTGCGTAAATACCTGCATGAAATTCAAGTGCAAAACATCATGCACTGGATTCTGGAGAGAATCTTTTAGTGGTCATTAAATTTGTTTTCAAAAGTACGTTTGGCTGCTCATCAAGACTCACAGGAACCATGAAAATTTTTGTACCTCTGAATGATGAGTGTTAAATCTTTCCCATCACTATAGTGTTACAGCTCTATCAGTAAGGAATCAGAATGTAGCGAAGTTTAATTAAAACTGCTTTCTATGAATGCTCTGAAACAGGTAATTAAACATTATTATGCACTATGGTTATTTCACCACTCAACAGAAAGTGCTGTTATCCTGAAAAAATATCTTGAGCCATATGTAATATTTCAAAGATTTTTAAGTCACTTTATAATCAAAGTCTCATTTATGTTGCAGTGCTATTATTCTAAGTTGTGAGGTGCTTAAAATTTATTGATGCTGCTCTCTGCTTTTCCCCATGGACTGCATTGTGAGAAAAAGGCCAGTATGCCCATCTCTGTTCTGATTTCTTCTTTCAGGTCACTGTGAAACTTCACTACTTTTTGCAGGTGTTAATTTTCTGTATTTCCATATTAAAATTACTGGGTTGGATTAATTTCAATAGGCTATACTAGTATGTATAAATCCCTGTTAAAACAGTCTTTTTTTCCTTTGAAATTTGTATGGTATTCAATAACTCCTTACTGTTGTACAATGGTACCTGGGATGAATTTCTGCTTTTGCTCGAAATGGAAAAATACCTTATTTAATGATACTCTTCTAGAAAAGCTTTCAGACAATTTTCTTACAGACAGCTGGGTAAAACCATGTGCTGTTCTATGTCTAAAGTATGGCTGTTTTAAAATTTATGTTTCCTTACAGCAAACTGCCCAAGCACAAATGAGTCACCTGTTTTAACAGCTTCTGAGGCTTAGGTTTGACACGTTCATTCCAAATTCCACTACATGCTCTGGATGCCGATCTTATCCCACTGATCAAATAAAAAGCTATAGGAAAAAATACTATTTTACTTTTAAGAACCTCATTCTTTGCTGTTTTTTCTGAAAAAATAAGCAGCTGGCAATTCTTGAAAGTATGAAACTACTGACTAAGATCTTGTGACCTTAACTGATAGTTGTAATATCTGATTTAAAAATAGCACATACCTTTCTTTCCTCTCTGAAAACGGAGCCCTTTCAAGATTATCCTTCAAAAAATGAGTCTTATGATTTTAATTTGCCATTAGTTTTCTGTAGTTTCAGTAAAGAGGACTTCTGTTGACCTTGTGTAAATGTGTGACCCCTGGAAGAGGAGATTTCTATTTAAACTGTTCACTGCACTCTGCCATAACACACCTCCATTTCCTTGAATGTGTCCAGTAGTGACACTGGAATATTGTGAATTGGAAACCCCAGTTATGATGGCTACTGAGACAAAATCTCAAACCACAGAGTTGCCATGATACCTCAATAAATGTCACAAAACTGGAGCTAGTCAGAAAACTGCTAGGAAAAACAAAATTTCTTGTCTCTATGTATAGGGGATGTAATTTTTTTTTGTTGTTTTTTTGACATAGTTACTTTTCAGAGCCAGATAGGACTTCTTGTATGCAAAAGAAGCTTCCATGTAATAGACATTTTAACGTAGGCCACCATGCAGTTTATGCTGTTGGCAGCATTTATGGAAATCAACTTCACCAGTCTGCCTTAGATAGAATTTGGGATTAAAGTGTGTGCTTATGTGCTAGAGGGGACAATAGTGGTAATATGAATGCTTGATAGAGGAGAAGTTACAGAACAAGAAGGGACTTTATTGGTCAGAATAAGTCATAGTAGCAGTGATATTATCTGCTTACCCCCAGCTTTCACTGTTCTTGAGGACAAGGTGGTTGCTAAGCAATCACAGAATTGGACAAGCAGATTCAGAGATTGTTAGCGCTGCTTGAAGTGGAAAGTTCACAATTCAAGCTGCACATCTACTCTGAGGAAAGGATAAGCAGATGAATGAATCCAGTGTTGAACCAACCAGTATCATCTCTGGTAGAAACATCTGATTGCAGCCAGTTGCTCAAGGTGTGGTATGGAGCAAGTCTGTTGGACCACATCAGTCTTTCTCTTTCTGTCTGTTATAGGTCATCTTCCAGTTCTCAGTTTTGTCCAGTAGATACAGGCTCCTATAAAGATAACTTCTTCCAAACAAAAGACAGAAGGCTGTATGAATTGCATGATTCAGTTAAGTGCCCTATATGGACCCTCTGACCTTACAGCCCACTAAGGTGCACATTTACAGCCCCTGCACAACAAACTTCAAGTAACGAGTTAAGCCCTTAAAGCACTGACGGTCTATGAGTCAGGCAATGATATGTCATATGTTTGGCATTTGGAAATAAGTAGCTATGGCTGGAGAAAGAACTTCTGAAGCACAGTTTGTCCAGTAGTGTGAATTAAGACATAAGATAGGGGGGCTAAAATTACTTCATACCAGTAAAGGAAATGAACAGTCCTGGTTTTCTCATGAGCTCATTATAGGGAAAGGAAAACTAAACCTGAAGTTAGACGACAAAAAGATTAGCTCAAAGAACAAAACAAGTTTACCACAGCTATGCCAATGCAAAACAAGTAAGCACAAAATAAGAAAGCTGGAGCACAAGTGAAGCAGTTAAAATATGGTGGCAGAGTTAGGACTTCTGCAAAATACAGATAAAATGTAATGGCTATAGCCAAAAGAACAAAAAAGTAATGATCATGATGGGCAGAGATGGAGTTACAAAAAAGATGAAGGTTCATTGAAAAATTCAGACAATGGAAACTCTGACTTCTGATATAGAGAAGGGAACACACAGTTCAGGCTGACTGAGTCTCTTTTTAAAGGAGAGTATAAAAGGACAGCATAACCAGGTGAAGATAACATCAGAAATGCCAAAGGAACAAAATGAGATATAACTAGCAGGAGAAATGTACCGGTAGCGACAGAGAGACACCAAGAAAAGAATTGGTCTGCTCTGCAGCAGAAAGAGAAAGCTGCTGATTGACAAAGCTGAAGTGTCAGAAGTATTATATAGCTTTTTTGTTTAGCCTTACTGAAAGTGGCAGCTATGATCAGACAGAACCAAACAGTGAGAACCCAGAGCTCTTAGTCTGGTTACACTCAGTATGGAGTTGCAGGCACAATGGTGACATTTCATGCCACTCACAAAAATATGTGTGACGTAATAACTTTCTAGTGCAATAGAAAGTTGACATCTAGCATACAATACTCTCAGTGAGATGTTTACAGGAACTTGCATGTCCTGAATTTGTCAATATTTTATGTTAAGAAGGACTTCAGAAAGCTGGAGGAGCAGCCTTTGTTTTGCTCAGGTTAAGTTGGTTTCTTATTTCATGTATTGGAAAGATAATGAGTATCTCTGGAAATAAATTTCACCTGTGCTTACCCGGGCAGACCATATAATTGCCATACAGCCTGTTGTGCACTTCAGCTGGACTGCATAATATTTTAGTGCTAACAACTTGGTATCTATTTGATATGCAAAATATTGTACTAAGCCCAGACACTCAGGAGTCTCCCTGTTGTAGAACAGGAAAAAAAAAATCTCTAGAGCAATTTAATTCCATCAGCTTTACCAATCACTTCAAGCAATTAGTTCTGAAGAATTTTGCTGAAATTTACATAAAACACATCCTTCCCTCTAATCCATTTTACAAGCGATAGATTATTTCATGCATTGAGCTGCCAAAGGTGTGGCGCAGAAAGGGAGACTCTGCTTGGGCTTCAGCAAACACTGAGAACAGCTTCAAGAGCAAGGTCGCCATTTCCCTCATTGCTTTCAATAGAGTTACATGTTCTTGTAACGGGACTGAGAGATTAGCTTATCCCTGTTAGTGAGAGGAGGTGATCCATAATGATGTTCTAAAAATGGGTAGTGGTTACATTTTTAGGTCTGGAATTGATAGACAAAGAGAAAACAATTGTTGGAAAATGGTGGTAGACCAAGTACTCTGTCAGTGTATGGGGGGGTAAAGTAGTTGAGAGAATTAGAATAGAGCTTGCTTGCATGCTCTTAGCTTCTGTGACCCAATTCCATGTGAGTGTAGGATGAACAGTCAGTAATGCTCTTCAGTGCCTGGGTTCTTGCTGCTTTACACCACTGCTTGGAGTACCTGAGTCTACCCTATATGGACAAATCTCATTCAAAACCGGGGATTTAACTGAATTTTTTCAAGTGCAGACCAAAGACGTGTGAGAGAGCACTTTGTGGAATAAGAGCGTAGCAGCTATTGTGACTCTACAGCTGGTATTATCCTTTTATCGTACATAAAAGTATTTATTTCATTTCATAATGGGGTATGGACTCAAAGGAATCCCAGTGTAAGGTAGACAGGTTTGCCTCTCTGGCTTTCAGAGTGTCTAAGAAAGTTGAACTCTTATACTAGTTGTTTATATTAAGGATGTACAAAATAATTCTCTTATGATGTGTCATTGCACCTAGAGTAGCTACAACTGTTCTAAAACTAAATTAATGGTCTCTGATATTCCCAAATTTATTAAACGTTTAATTACTCTGCTCTGGTGAGACCTCACGTGGAGTACTCTGTGCAGGTCTGGAGCCCTCAATATAGGAAGGACATGGACCTGATGGAAAGGGTCCAGAGGAGGGCCACAAAAATGATCAGGGTGTTGGAGCACCTCTGCTCCAAGGACAGGCTGAGGGAGCTGGGGTTGTTCAGCCTGGAGAAGAGGAGGCTCTGGGGAGACCTAATAGTGGCCTTCCAGTACCTGAGGGGGGCTACAGGAAGGCTGGGGAGAGCCTGTTTACAAAGGCCTGCAGTGACAGGATGAGGGGCAATGGGTTTAAACTGAAGAAAAGCAGATTTAGACTGGATATTAGGAATAAGTTCTTTGAATGAAGGTGGTGGAGCACTGGAAGAGGTTGCCCAGGGAGGTGGCTGAGGCCCCTTCCCTGGAGACATTCAAGGTGAGACTCGATGAAGCCCTGGACAAGGGCCTCAATGTCCACAAGGCCCTTGATGTGTCCCTGCTGCCTGTGGGAGGATCGGACTAGATGACCTTTGAAGGTCCCTTCCAGCTCAGATGATTCTATGATTCTATGAACCGAGTTAAAAGCTTTAATATAAAATAACAATTATTTTCAATTGCCTTTCCCCTTACTCACCTAATTAGGGTCAGAACAATGTTGTTATGAGTTGGAAAATACAGGGTAATTATTAGGACAACCTGAATTTAGGTTTGTTCTTGTTTCAGTCAGGGATTCACTTTTAATTTTTGGTCTTTCTGCCTGGATATTGCAATATTTCTGTACACCTGACTGTCAATTTAGGTAACACGGGAAGAGGAGAAAGGGGAAACGCAGTCATGATCAGCATGGGAGACGCAGGAGCTGTGCACACCACACTGCATGGCACAGTCATACAACCCTGACTGTGGCATGAAGTTGTGGAGCATGTGTGAAGTCATCCTGCAACAAGAGAGGGGATAAGATCTCCTTTAACCTTTCCAGGAATTTATGCTAGACAGCTACTGATGCAAGATAAGTTATCCTACTTCACGCTACAGTGGATTCAAAATCAGGCCTTGCACTGAAGAGTGATCCCACGGTTAGACCTAGGAGTTGGGAGACTTTGGTTCACCTTTCTGTTCTTCCCCAGCATCCAGTGTGATCTTGTTAGAATTCTTAATGCCAGATTCCCAGAAGCTATTTAGCAGTCCTCTAGGTTTCAGTTTTGTTGGAACTGGAAAGGTGATGTTCTTAGCTTTTGTGCTAGAGGGCTGTAAAAATGGGGATAGCCTGCTCCCATTCACGGGCATGTGGATGAAAGTGATGTGGTCCAGTACTACATAAAATGTAAACAATGGAGAGAGATTAAAAATGTGCTTTCAAACATACATAGCAAAAACCAATTACCTTTCTTTTAAACTACTTGTGTTCTTTAGAAATACTTTTGGTGTGACTGATTACATTTTAAAGAATTTTGAATATGTTCTGGAGAAACATGGCAGAGGTGCATTGTGGAAAGTTCTTCTGCCTCATCTTCCATTTTTCTGCAACACTTAGAATCATCTGAAGGAACTCAGTGCCCTGTGGTGGATTACTTATTCACCTGCATTTTCTTCTCTGACATTTCAGTATGGGTATTTCTACAGGATAGATATATCTTGATATACCAGTGTAGGCATTTAGGGAGTGACATGAACACATATGACAATTACATTCTTCTGTTAACAGTTTTAGAATTTTACACTTGCAGAGGTATCAAGTGATTCAAATAACATCATTCAAATTACATCTGAGGTAAATTTGCCTGGTTTTAATTTTTGATATTTTGACCAGTACCACATTTTAAAAGCAAGGAAAGATCATATGGCAAAAGCCTTATGCATAGATGCTGATCAACTTAAAAAAAAGATTGAATTAATTGTAAAAACTTTGAACCTCTTTGCTGTCTCTGTTTTAAGGTTGAATATTGAATGAGTAGCTGCGGGGGGGAGCGATATAGTGTGTCTATGAAACTATGATGGGAAGTTATGTTAAAAAGATTTTAAGAGTTTTCAGAAAAATCAAAAGTTGGAAGTGATGAAGACTGGTTTTTCTTTTTATTTTACTTGTTTTTAAACTATGCATTCTCCCTCCTTTTTTTCCCTTTTATTTTATTTTTTTTTTTAACCAAATAAATTAACTAAAATCTTAGTCTATATTACTGCCCAAAGCAACTTTTCAGCACATCTCCCATTGCCTGTTAAAGTAATAGGAGTAAATTAATGTAGGAGTAAAGTAATGAGGAGCATCTGAGGGAACTGGGATTTTTTTGTTTGGAGAAAAGGTGACTGAGGGGAGACCTTATCACTCTCTATAAACTATCTGAGAAGAGGCTGTAGTGAGGTGGGAGTCAGTCTTGTCTCCCAAGGAACAAGTGAGGAAATGGCCTCAAGTTGCTCTGGGGGAGGTTTAGATTGGATATTTGGAAAAATTTCTTCAACAAAAGGGTTGTCAAGCGCCAGAACAGGCTGCCCAGGGAAGTGGTTGAGTCACCATTATCACGCTGGAGATATTTAAAAGACATGTTTAGTGGTGGACTTAGCATTGTTAAGTTAATGGCTGGAGCTGATAATCTTAAAGATCTTTTTAAAGCTTTTTCAAAGATTCTATGATTTTCCCATTCACATCATGAGCTACATCTGATCTCTCAATCCTGATGTAGTCTTTACGTAGTGGATTCAGTCTTGATACCTGAAAGTGTAGCACCTGTTAAAGTCTTGGAGTAAGTAATTAAAGCTGCAAGGTATGGGATATTGCGGTCAATTGGAAGGAAAAAAGCAATTAACTATATATATAGAGGGATTCAAAGCTTCCAAACTGGGATTTGAGACAGTGAGAACTGATGATCTAGTTTTATGAGTTTTCTTGGTGTTTCCAAGTGTTACAGTGATAGCAGTTGAAAATAATAATCTGAATTTGCCATAGCACCAGAACAGTTTAGCCAAAGTAAACAGCAGTTTATATCCAAATGATTTCTGGGCAGCAGTATAAGCAGGAAGAGGGTATTTTCCATAAGAAAACTTGTAATTAAAAGCTGAAATTTTGTGTTGAAAAATCCTGTACAACGCCTCATAGAATTGTAGTTCCAGTACATCCTGCTTTCATTTTTTCACATAGACCAGGTTCCCAATTAAGGGATAATAATCTGATACATTGCAGATTTTCTTTCTTGAGACTAGAGTCATAAATCATGAAAGATTGTACTGTACTATAAAAATGCAGTTACCAGTGGGAAACTAAAACCACACAGCTACTTCCACTAGAAGTGAATAAGCCATACAAAGATTAATATTTCAGTTTTCTACAAAAATGTGGAAAAAAGATTCATATAATCAACTTTTCTGTTTCACAATGTCTTGCTTTTCCATCGACTTAGTTTAGGTACAATTTGTTTCAACAGTTCCTAAGCCTCAGTCTTGAAAGTACTGATGTTTACCTGAACAACTATATTGCTGAGAGCAAATGTAAAATTCCTGTGAAACAGAAAGGTCAAACATGTTGGTAATACTGTAAACTCAGGAAAACTGAGTTTTAAGCATACTTAGCAACTAGAATCTGAGATATTGAGACTGTCCTAGGGAAAATAAAGTCCTGTGAGATAAAGTCAAGAAAGAATCGTTTGCAAAAAGATTTACTGAGAGTTTTGGTTTATCCTAATAGTCTTTCTTGCACATTGAACATGAGGTATGTTTTGTTTTTTCAGGGAATATTGTGGGACACCATATGTGTGAAGAAGAGAGAGGTTTGAGCTGATAAAGAAAGTTTTACCAGAGTCTCACCCAAAAACTGGTTTGAAAAGCAGTAGAAGTTAACTCTTGCAGAAGAGTTTTCCACCTCCTGTTGCCATTTGATTCTGATTTGACTGGACAGTTTGCTTTCCTTAAAAACCTTACAGTTACTGTGCATTTGACTCAGTCATTTGGGTCATCATTTTTACCACTCTGGGCATAGCATCCTTTTATTTTTTATGAAATGGCACTAGGAATCTGATGATTGTCATCCTTGGAGGAGGCTCTTGTTACAATGAGACTGTGACAAATCTGTGGCCTGTGTTATCCAGTGCTTTCTGACAAGACTATGTCAGGAACTTGTTTGGATGGTGCTTTTGGAATTTTAGCTGTGTGAGGAAATCAAAGAAACTTTTACTCAGATCCAATAAAATAGAGTTTGAGAGTATCTTTTGGGTGAGTAACAGTTTGTAACTTTAATGTTTGAAATACTGCTAGGATAGCTAGAAGTACTTTTTCCTTCTCATTTTTGTTTAACGTTTGGCAAAATGTGTATCCTTTTACAGCAGGCACATCAATTCAGTGTGTGTGTTGAAGGTGGAACAGGGTTAACCTTGAACCTCAGACAAATGAGGTCTTCCTTTGTCGGCACGTTATTGCAATGATTCTTCCTACCTTGTGGCAATTCTTCATTCTCTCCTTGGACCTGAACTAGAAATGGTTTAATTTTCTTAATTCCTTACCTCATCTACCTCCCACCTCCTCCAGGATCCCGCTTTTTTGGGTGGTAAGTTGCTTGTAGAGGCCCAATTCCACAATGCATGCTGCTGCCAATCACATAGCACCACCCAACCAACTCTGAACTTTTCAGTCAATGCAAGTACATTAGGTACAGGAAGGAGGATTTGTGGGATGCGAGACATAGCTGCTAGGTCTAATTTCTCCCTTCTTTTGCTATCTCCCATAACTTCAGTACTGCTGGTCTGTCCCTCTCCTAGGCTTCAATGGGAACTGTATTTGAAGTTTGAGCTTCACTGTGGTGGGTGCGGGCCTTTGCTTGTCTTTCACTGTAGGATTGATGAGTGATGAGGGGAAAAGAAGCTCACACTCACCTTAACAAACCGTGCAGAGCATCTGGTGCTGCTCACACTGTGTCACTTCCTGCCTGAGTAAACTAGTGATTCAGTAGAAAGGGTTAGCCAACAAAACAGAAAACGCAGAAACTGGCATGGTAGTCAAGAGCAATTGGGCATATATTCATATTCTTCCTTAGGGCCAGAAAGTGAGAGGGGGAAAGCTGACCCACGATGTTGATACGGAGAACTTATAGAATGGAAAGACCAAGCATATAATGAGACAGAAAAGCTACTGTTCTTAAGCCATAATTGTACAGGGTTGTTTAAGAGCAATAAGGAAAACGGTGAACTGAAGCTGGAATTGGAAAGACACTATGAAGTTGGCTAAGAACTGGGGAGCCTTTCTTATGAAAGGAGTTGAGAATAACACATATTGAGTTTCTGCAAAATGAATTTTGAGAGAAGCAACTTATTTCCATGTATTCATAAAAGAAGTAAGCAATGGCAGGCAGGGGTGGGAGATTAATGTTTTAACCTATACTGAGGTTGTAAATTTAAAAATTGTCATCCATCTTTCCATCCAAGCTAGAGATGAGAGAAATGCCAAGGAGCTGCTTGAATAAATTTTTCAATTTATTTTGCTCCACTTGTCTTCAGACTATGTTTAGCATTTGTTTTAACAATCCAGGCAAAACCACTTTTGACTTAAGGGGACAGGTAGGAAATACAGTTTTGATCACAGCAGTTATCTGGGGATTATACCATGTTATAGAATAACACATATAACTTGACATATTTGGGGGCTATAAAACATATAAGCTGTCATGGGTATTTTGGGTACCTCTGAGGGAGAAAAGAGAGACTGTTTACTTCATGACTACAATAATACTCTTGTACTTTGAAGAGATATTACGTAACATAACTACTTGAAAGATTATTGTGGTGTCTAAATATGTAGATCATACTCATACCTAAGTTTCCTAATGGCTATGAGTTTTGCATCAGCATCTCTTTATCTACAAGGGTCTCACTGGCACACACAGGGGCAAAAGCTGAGACTTCAATAAAAAAAGGACTACTGGGAAAGTTTGTACATCAAAAGGGGAAAAATTGTTATCAGACTGCACCTTGCTAAACAAACAATATTTTGGGTTTTGTTTATGTATGGTTCTCACTGTTGGAAAGAACCTGCCCATGTTTGTCAGAAGAGACTGGAGGCTTTAGTGTGGAGCAGTTTAGTTGATGCTGCTAAATTGTTCCTCTACTTCTCTCTTCTTGGTGCTCTCTGCTTAGCTGCTGCCCTTATTTATCACTTTCTCATTCTCAACAGTAAGCAGAACTAGCATATTAAATAGAGGTGGCTGAGGAAAATGTGTTGCTTACACTTTGACAAGTTTTACCTATATTTGTAAATACAGTAGCTAGACAAGTGCTATTTGGAAAATACAGAATTTGATGGCTACCAATGGATGAATGTGTTCAAAACATATTTATCTTTAGTGCTTATTCAACAGTATTTTTTTTTAAAATCTTTAAAACAAATATTTGATTTTTGTGTGCCTAGACTTCTAATCCTTAAACTCCTACTCAGGTGCAACAGGAAATCCAACTTCTGAAATGAGGGTTCAAATACCCACAAGCTAAAGGGACTCTGGAACCCTAACTTCTTTCTCTCTGGAGGAGCAACTAGTGACTATTGCCCCTTTCTGCTTTTTAGTTATTTTCAGTTGAGGTTTTTTAGTTGATTTTTTTTGGTGGGGGGGAAGTGGTACTATGCAGCCACCGTCTCATCTGACATGGGAGAGGACATGCATTATATTGTCATGAGTAAAATAGTGACACTAAACACTGCTGTCCTGCTTCAAGGCTGTGCTTGATAATATTATAATGTTAATTTTAAATGTACTCAGATTATGCTTAGGTGTAAGCCGTGTTGAAAAGCTTGTTCAGTGTGGCTGTGCTTGTTTCTGAGCAGGTTGGGAGCAGAACGCTCCCAGAACGCCTGACCCTCCAAAGTGACTAGACAGGATTCCTGCAGATCTTGCTGGAGTTTAGGTAGCAAAGTGAAAGTGAGCCACTGAGATCCATTTGTGGGTTAGGCAAATCCTTAATGCATCATATTTTTAAAGGTGTGTTGATGGTACACTGGGACTCTGATTTGGTCTCCACCTTACTGGATAATCAAACAGCCATGTGGTAAAAAATATCTCTTCTGCAGCGGGTCAGGGGATTTCTTCTCATCTTACCTTGTCCTGTACATCTCCAATGTAGTACTCTGTATAAATGTAGACTCTAGACTTGAGTCAAGCTATTCACTCTGAAGGGTATAAAACACAGATGTTGAAATTTTAATCAAAACAAAGCAAAATATTGGTGCAATATTAGGTTATGAGCATATAAAACTTTACATATTAAAATAATAATCAGTAGACTTTTTTCAATTATGAAGTATGTGTTTTTGAAACCATTCCTCAGTCTTAAGAGCTACACGGGTTAAAGCAAGCTGCAAGAACAATTGGCTCACAATTTCTGACCATCACAACTTGCAGCATTTTGGTTCTTATGAGACAAGATGGTCTTTCTGACCATCACAACTTGCAGCATTTTGGTTCTTATGAGACAAGGTGACAACCTTCTTTGCGACTAAGGTTGGTTCATAAGTGTGGGCACCACACCCTTGGAGTTCCAAGGAGTTGAAACTGTTTGATAGGATTTAGTCCTGATTTAGTGATATCTTGAACAACTGAAATATTTATCTTCTAATAAACTCAAAGCTATTCACTTTGGGTCATCCCTAATAAAAGTAACTTGTGCATGTTGCAGTCCTGGAAGGAGCAATATACTACTGCACAGAACACTTGCAGATAGCATTCCCATCTTTTTTCTTGCACAGTATAAGTGACTATTTTCCCTTGAAATTTGTTAGGTTTTGCTTTGCAGTATGAGAAAATACATAAATTATGCAAGTTTGTTCCCACAGATTGAAGGCAAAATGCTTTATCAAAAAAGCAAGGTCTTCTAACTTCAGGCTCCTCAGAGAAGTGTCCATATGAAGAGTCATCCTAAGCAGTCTCTGTACTTAATGAAAAGAGGAAAAGGCACTCCTCAGAGAGAGATTTATTCTACCAACAAAGAAAGTGATTGTGTTCCCAGTCTAGGCAGTCTCTTAGGTGCTTATAGTGAAGTGGAGAGAGAGGAAGGCCTCATGAATTATGAAATATCATGTTAATACACTGCGTTGACTATGTAAACTTCCAGAACCTGAAAGGAAGATATTGGTAAGCTTTTCCTCTCATTGAACGTGAGCTATGTCCATGGCCCCTCAGTTGCACACATCTGATTTACATCAGCTGATGGACACTGTAACTGATGGGCACTGACGGGCAAAGAAAGATCATTTCATACTTGCCTTGTGTTTTTTGTGCTCTTTACTCCATGTGTTCCTGAGCTACCCCCATGTTAGCTCACCCTGATATTAATAAGGTGGTATCCAGGACTGAACTTTGAATTGACTCCAGCTGTGGTGTTATCTCAGTACTATGCTCAAATATGGTTGGCTGCTCAGTCCCTTTACTGCCTGTGGAGAATTGTTCTGTGTCAGTAGGCCCCGTCTTTAGCATAGCAAAGGAAAAGACAACATGGCCAACAGTTGTTACCCGGTTCCTGAGGTTCATGATAGCTTCCCCATGAAGATGATGTGCCTTTTCTAAGTTAAGTCAGGTGATAGGATGGAGGAGTTGTGGTATAAGCCCACAAGTGGGGCACATATGTCTTTCAACAAGGCTTCTTAGACTACATGTGTTAAGGAGGCACCAAATTCTGGGTTTCTGCAGTGCTGCAGACTCTTCTCAGCCTTAGGTTCCCATGTATGATGTACCTCTGACTTATAGATCAGCAAAATGCCAGTGGTTTTTGGTGCTGGAGTATTGCATGTGGGACGCAAGAGTTCCCAGGCCTGCAGAGAGAGAGGAGGAGGGAATAAGAAGGTGGACCAAGGGTGTGAGTACCACAGGTAAAGTGTGGCACTCAGCAGGTCTGCTAGACAGGGCCAAAGGACCTCCTGAGGAGATGCAGGAGACCTGTGACATGTATGAGCTCTCTTAGTGTTTTGTGTTCTTATTTTTCTATGAAATCAGTGAAGTGGCTTTTGCAAACATCTAGAAAAATGAATGGAAACTTGAACAGGGAGGGATGACTTCACAGAATTTTCCCTGATAGGATAGGCTCATGAAAATAACACAGGTGTAATGCATAAGTGATCTGAATTAAATCAACAAACACTCTTGTCCATACAGACTTGAATATGAAAACAGACATCTCCTAAAGAAATTAGGTATAAGCTCAGAACAGGATGATTGTTCTTTGTTCAGCCAGATAAGGTTTATTTTAAAAGGCATAATGCAGTTTTAGCAAAACATACCTCTATTTTCCAAAACACCTGTGCTGAAAAATAGACATGCTTTGTTTTTTGCAAAGCCATTCTGCAGAAACGTGCGTAAAATAGAAGGGGAAAGGGTGCTACTACGTTTTAAAGAGAAAGCAAGGGTTTGGAAAGCACTTTTGAGACTAAAGCGCTCATTGATTATAAATTTGTGAAGGTCGCCGCCATCTAGTGATGAGATGTTGAAGATGTTGCTTAGAAGGAAACGGCACCAAAATGCGAGGTGTCTTTTGCAGTTGTGTCTATATCCGCTCAGCACACTAGGTGCACCCTGAAAAAGTGTTTTTTCCTGTGTGTGCCGTGTGGCACATACGTTAACTGGGATCAGGAGAGAATTATTGAGACTCGGTGTGTTTGTTCCTGTGGACTCTTCTTGCTTTACATGAGCAGAGTACTCATGTAACTGACAGTATTTGAGCACAGTTTTAAGTGAAAACAGCAATCCAGCAACTTTACGAATAAAACTCCAATGGTCAGGGCAATGAAGGTTGCTCACAAACACAAAATGGAGAGTGCATGTCCTCTTTTATGAACACCCCCATCGGGCAATGGTGTAATTTTAGTTTAAGAAATATAAAAATGTAGCTAAATGTACCCAGTTCTTGTTCCTGGTTTGGAAAATTATTTGAGCACTGTTTGTCATTAGATATGTTAATAATTCTCAAGTGTTTTAATTTAGATTTAAAATGTCTCCAAACCTAATCACTGTCATCTGAACACAAGGGTAGTACAGCATGCAACTGGTTTGGGAAACTTGCATCAAGATTCACGTGTTTTAGAAACTTTGAGAACCTGGTCTGCGCACACAAAGTCCACATCTGGTCAGTGTCTACAAAGGTAACTTTTGCATATTTGCTATTATTTTTCAGTAGACGTGCTTCCTTGGATCCTACCTGTGTCTGTTTGATTTCTTCCAAATGCCTTTGCTGAGTAAAGAGCAAAGGGCATGACAGAGAAGGAAACACAGCAGCAGGTGAAGACAGACTTTTGACTGACAGCTATTGGCTTGCTATTGTTCAGACAAGAGAGACAGGATATTTACTTTGCATAGGAGTTCAAAGAAACTTCCAATATTGATAAGCTCAGCCAGATGTGAAGATGGATGGAACTTTAAGGGTCAACAAGCAAAACCGCATTTGCCTGTGCAGTTGAAACGTTCCACCCACCTGAAGCATTAAATCCAGAAAACCAGCCCTGGCTTCACTATTCCTTCCTGCTAAACCTGCACCTCAGATGTCCTCTGAAGAGATCCATAGCTTCTCTCCTACCCTGTAGTGCACCTGAGGTGACAAGCTGGTCTGCCTGGAGCTCCAGCAGCCTGTGACACCCACGGGTGGGTGCTGAGGAGCCCGAGAGGCCACGGGGCTGTGCTGCTTCAGCTGGCAGTCGCTCAGAGGAGCTGCAGTAAAGGGCAGCAGCACCTCTTCACCATGGCCCTCCTGAACCAAGTGGTTGCACTTCTGACACATAACCCGGTCCTAGGTTCCGGTATGAGTGTAGGATTCTTTAGAAGTTATTGACTCCTTAACAAATACTAAGAGAGGAATATATGGGGATAGGGCCAGCTTTCTGCTTATAAGAATTTGCTTCCCAGGCTCTGCCCCAGTTCAGATAAAGAGGCACAGAGGCACATGACTGTGGAGCAACTCCATTGACTCAGATGAAGGGTATTGCCTTAGCAAAATTATGGTTCACATGAAGGTTGAGATGCTAACTGTAGTGTGAATACATGCTTCTGAGCCTTCTGCAAGCTTCAGGCACTGGAAACATCCTGCTAGAACAGAAGTACAGTATAATTGAGCCTTCTGGCCCCAAACACGTATGTTACTCTTGCTAGGTCACTGCGTTATGAAAAACAGAGCAGCTTGTGCCTCTGAAATTTGCTTCCTTTCCAAAGCTGATTGCCACCTACCAACCAAAATCTGATGACCTTTCTGGGGAAGGATGATAATCAAAAGTGTCATCAAGATACTTAATCTAATTCATTATCTCAGCACGTATCCCTTCAACAGCCGGGGCATGAAGAAAAGCAGCAGCATCATAACAATGACCTTGAGCAACCCGCTGGACTTCTGATTACCTGAACCAAATTGTGCCAGCAGCATGCATTACAGCAATCAAACTCAATTCGTTCTGTGCCACCAGTCTAAGTTTATTATAGCTGACTTGCAGTTCGAAAGGGCCTGTTGCTCAATCATCTAGTTTAAATGTTATGCCAGGGACAAAGCTAAGTGGTACTAAGTCAATGAGAGGCTTGGAGTAAGTCTCTTCTGTTTTCTGCTGGAGGTCAGCTAAGGAGATTGTCTTTTTACTGATACCGAAAACCAGTAATCTACTGTTTGGGCAGATCAGTGACAAAAGGAACCAATCCATTCAGCAAAAGGATTGCAGTCTTTACAAGAATAACTGAAATCTCATAAACTGAACAAATATCAGATTGCAACTAGGGAAATTGTTGAAGCTTGTGGGTTGATGAATCATGCTTGTGACCTTGGATGACCAAAATGAAAGGCCCTTAGTTTCTTAATATCTATGGGAAAGCATAAGGACATTATAACTCTTCAGCTACTGCCTAGCTGGTAACTTTGGTATTCACGATGTCTCCCGTGTCTGGTACTACTCAGTATGTTCAGTACTGAAAGAAGTGGTGCTGAAGTGTTTGCAGCTAATATCAAGCAGGAAAGAGTTCTCAGAATACAGAAGGACAGAATTGGAAGAATGCTCTGGGGCAAAAAAAACAAAATCACGATCAGGATGAACTTTGGTGGCACCAAATACAGGATACCAGAGAAAGACAGGGACAAAAATATGTTAAAAACCAACATTCAGAAAAAACAGGTTAGGTAAGGACAAGAGGCAGCTTAAAAAAGGACTAGAAGATAATACCAATTCTGCTGTATTGTGGCATAGAGATCTAGCGGAAAAAAGAAAGTGATGGGAATTGTTTGTAAGCTGTAAAGTAATGCATTTTCTGGGCTGCATAGGGAAGAGTGTTACCAGCAGGTCAAGGGAGGTCAGTCTTCCCCTCTACTCTGCACTGGTGAGGCCACAACTGGAATACTGTGTCCAGTTTTGGGCTCCCCCGTTCAAGAGGGACAGGGAACTACTGGAAAGAGTCCAAAGAAGGAAACAAAGATGATTAAGGGATTGGAGCATCTCCCTTATCAGGAAAGGCTGAGAGAGCTGGAACTCTTTAGCCTGGAGAAGAGAAGGCTGAGGGGAGACCTTATTAATGCTTATAAGTATCTAAAGGTGGTTTAAGGGAGGATGGAGCTGGACTCTTTTCAGTGGTTCCCAGTAACAGGATGAGGGGCAGCAAGCTGGAACATAGGAATTTCCGCTCAAATATGAGGAAGAACTTCATTGTGGTGAACGTGACAGAGCACTAGAACAGGCTGACCAGGGAGGTTGTGGAGTCCCCTTCTCCGGAGATTTTCAAGACCTGTGTGGAGGGAAGTTGGACTAGATAATCTCTAGAGGTCCCTTCCAACCTCAGAATTCTGACAACTCTGTAATTCTGTGATTCTCTACATGGCACGAGAAAGTCTTCTTCTACAACACTTAGTGTAGTACTAGGGAGGCACCTTAAGAAGTTCAGAGAAAAAACGTGAAACGGGTAACGACAAAATAAAACTTAATGGCTAAATATTGAAGAATTTGGAATTAATCTACAGCAAACTGAAAGGGAATCAGTTTTTCAAATAGATGATGTGAAAATAGAGCATACTTTTTTCTCCGTTATATATGGATGGCATAAGAAACTGTGAATTTAATTTCCATCAAACTTTGTTAGATAAATCCCAATATTTTCTTGCAGTAAATATAGGCACATACTGGCTCATTTGGCTATTCTGACAGAAGGTAATGGAGTCTGGAATTTTGAAAACAGACCAGACAAAAATCTATCAGGAATGCTGTGCAGATATCCGATCTTAAAGAAAAGGGCGAGGGAAAATGGAAAAAACCTGCTTCCTTTAAATTTCTCCCACCTTCATTTTTCCACCATGAAAATGTACCTTCTCAGGTAAGAGCATACATTTCACTTTCCACATAAACTCAGCAGCTCCTTGAGAGAACAGAACATTGTTTCAAGTTTTTAAACTCAAGGAGAATACAAAGACTGACAATCAATTCTTTACATATATATAGCCTCCAAAATGACTCACACTTACCAAATTTAGCAGCTTTCACTGATGATCACAATCAGTTAAGATGAGTCATGTTAGGGCATTCCTGTTACATTCAGATGATAACACACCTTCCAGGAATATAACATGGTACGGGGGGTCGGATTAGATGACCTTTGAAGGTCCCTTCTGGCCCAGATGATTCTATGAATCTATTCTATGATTCTATGAAATTCCTGAGCCTTGCTACTCTGAGCAAAACATCAGGCTGTATTCATAGCAATCATAAATTAAACTGTTAGAAAGTGACTTTTTATACATTAAAAATAGAATTAAAAAGAGCAGTGTTGAGCTAGAAAGGCTTTCATATAAATGCAAATCCAAATCAAATCCCCAAAATCTGATGTTTGAGACACTGTTTATAGGTATAATTTGCATTGTGTTTGAATTTGGAGCTTAGAATTTTGTAATACCCTTCTTCTCACTGAGCAACAACCCATCTTCTGTACCATGTTATCTTACAAAATAAAACTAGAATGCAAAGCAACCATGATGTTAGTTTTTTTAGTGAAATGGACCTAGATAGAATCATAGGATCATATGGGGTTGGAAGTGATCTCTGGAGTTCATCTAGTCCAACCCTCCCGCCAGAGCAGGTCTAGAGCATGTTGCACAGGAACTTGTCCAGGCGGGTTTTGAGTATCTCCAGAGAAGGAGACTCCACCACCTCTCTGGGCAGCCTGTTCCACTGCTCTACCACTCTCACAGTAAGGAAGTTCCTCCTCATGTTTAGGTGGAACTTCTTATACTCAAGTTTGTGCCCATTTCCTCTTGTCCTGTCACTGGGCACCACTGAGAAAAGACCAGCCCCGTCCTCCTGATACCCTCCCTTTAAGTATTTGTATGCATTGATCAGAATGCATACAAATCTTCTCAAGATTCTTCCCTAAATCTTCTCAAGACTAAAAAGATCCAAGTCCCTCAGCCTCTCCTCATAGGAGAGGCCCTTAATCATCTTTGTGGCCCTTTGCTGTACCCTCTCCATCAGATACTTGTCTTTCTTGAACTGGGAAGCCCAGAACTGGACACAGTACTCCAGATGGGGCCTCACCACGGCAGAGTAGAGGGGCAGGATGACCTCCCTCAACATGCTGGCAACGTTCTTCTTGACGCACCCCAGGATGCCATTGGCCTTCTTGGCCTCAAGGGCACATTGCTGGCTCATGTTCATCCTGTTGTCCACAAGAACTCCCAGGTCTTTTTCCTCAGAGCTGCTCTCCAGCTGGTCAGCCCCCAACCTGTACTGGTGCTTGGGGTTATTTCTCCCCAGATGCAGCACCCCGCACTTGCCCTTGTTAGATTTCATTAGGTTTCTCTCAGCCCATCTCTCCAGCCTGTCCAGGTCTTGCTGGATGGTGGCACAGCCTTCTGGAGCCACCCCTCCTAGTTTTGTGTCATCAGCAAACTTGCTGAGAATACATTCCATCCCTTCTTCCAGGTCATTGATGAATATATTGAAGATGACTGGACTTACTATGACCCCTGGGAAGACATAAAGAAGCGTGTTCTGTTCCAGCCATGTCTCCTGAAGAGTGTCTTCTTTCGAGGTGTGACAGCTGGGTTTGAGCTCCCTTTGCCCTAGGGAGCTATTGAATTGAGGCATTCTGTTTCTTATGGCCAAGCCAACAATTTGCTACATAAAGGTAGGCAAAAATGCCTTATATACTTGTCTTTAAGAGCAGAGTAGCGCAGGAAGTAATTTTTTACTGTGAAGCCCAGCCTCACACGGGAAGAAATGCACTTTTCCTTGGACTTCTGCATCTCGCTGCTCAGCCTGCTAGCTGATTGTTGGTGGCCTACTGTATGGAGACCGGGAGACTTTGATTGTTTTTTCTTGGAACCTCTCGTTTTCTTCTGTCTGACCAAATTCACCATCACCCTCAACCTCTGGTCTTTAGAAAAAACATTTTTAAAAATTCTGCATATGGTTAGGCATCTCACCTAAACACATGTGGTGTTACCTTGGGCTCTGTCTCTCTGTGGCTTTGCTTCAAAGGCAAATATTTGCCACACATCTTAACATGCTTGATATAAAGGTGAGGTTGTACCCCCATGGTGGCATGTGTTTCTACGAGACATCTCAGGCCCAGCACACAAGAGGTCTAGGATGCATTGGCCACCTGGTTTACATAGAATTCCTGTCTTCTTTTCTGTTTTGTTTCCTCATTCTCTTCTGACAGAGACTTTGCTTCTGGAGGCAAAGTTCATTTTTTTGTGCACTCACTGTCAGTATCATTAAATTTTGGCACTTTTGGCTGGATTAATTTTGTGTAACGTAGAGCCAAATGTTTGTGCCCTCATCTCTTTCCTTTTCAGATGGCAAGAGCTTTTAATGTGTTTACAGGGTGAGAAGTGCCAGAACCTACCACTTAACAGATTGTCTTTCACATACAAGGCGTTTAATCATTTAATTAGGCAGTAACACATTAAGCCATTAATGTGTGTCTTGGGTGTGCTGGGAGACACAAGGCTAAAGGCAGAGTGGCTTCAGACACCTCAGCAGTGCTTTCATGCTTTGTTAATGTGCATCCTGGAGTGTCCAGTTGCTGTCATAATACAGACTTTCTGTATTTGAAAGAGCTTTTGAATTTTTCAAACACCCTTCTTTTATGTTTTATTGACTACAGTTTTCTTTTGGAAAAATGGGTTATTGATGTTGTTTTGTTACCAACCTGCATGCTAACTCTGTGCTGACCCTAGCTCTTTCCTCAGCTACTAAAATACATCCCAACTTCCTTTTTCTCAGCTTTGGGTAATTATAGATGACGAAAAAACACCAGACAGGAAAAATTCTGATGAAAGCAGGGTCACAGTTTGTGGGCTCATTTTTCTCATTTTGTTTTGTTAATAAGATATAAAAAGCACTACTAAACATATAATAATGTATACTATTAATAAATGTATACAATATAATTATATATTAGTAAAACAATACTATTCATATTTGCACTTTTCAAATAGCAGTGATGTTTGAGTAGGTCACAACAACTGCATGAAGTAGGTAGAAATGCTGTAAACTGAGTTATATAGAAATTAAGGTTATTTTTATACTGATAAACACATTTTACGGAGTGATTCTGTTATCGGTGGTTTGAATGTGTGTGTTACTTTTCCAAAGCAGTAGAGAAAAGTGAAACACGTGAAAATTAAGAATAAAATAGTTAAGATGACTTTTAAGCAATACAATGATTCATGTCCAGCCTTATCAGCCTTAACTGAACTGTACCCTAAGAAAAATGTACTGTACCCTTGGTGCCATTTAAATCTGTTCCTGAATTTCCACTCCTCCTGGATATGTTCTTCCTCCTTGCAGTAACTGATTACATTTTTGAAAGTAGTTCACGGAGTCTCTTTTCTGTGTTCTCTTTTTCTAGACAATTTCCTTTAGCTGTTTTACCTCAGGTTATGTTTTCTGCGCTTCCCTTCACTCTTATTACCTCTCTGGACTCTCTCCATTTGGCTCATGTCTTTCCTGAAGTGCCGTGCCCAAAACTAGACATCGCACCCTTGCCGCTGACTTACCAGCTCTGAGTAGAGTTGAAGTCCCCGTAAGGCAAAGACAGAGCGGCTCACAAAGTACTTCAATCTGTATCAACTGCCAGGAGTGTCGATAGGCCACTCCAGCAGTCAAGACTCACTGAGATGCAAGAGAGTCCTTGTCACGTTCCCTCCTTCCCCCCACTCTTAGCAATGCACCTACCACTATGGAGAAAAGTAGGCTGTACTCCTTGATTCCTAACTACGGATTATTCACAACAGGCTGGTAAGTCGGAGTCAAGGCTGCGGTGATTATCTAAGGATGACTCATTGTTGCCTTCTTTGAAAAGTGGAAACACATCAACTCTGTCATTCCTGAATTTCCAACTCTCTTTGTAGTAGATAAGATTCCTGAAAAGCAATGCATATTTGGTACATTGTACTCCAGTATATGTGGGAAATATAAACAAGATAACTGTCTGGGAATGCCTATTTTAAAAAAAAATTCCTAAACTCCCCTAGATAAGAACCTCCTCTTCTACAGCTTGGAGAAACAAGGGGGACCTATATTTTTTTCTTTTTATAGAAGATCTTTATACGACTCAGGGGAAGAGTTTGTCTCTAACCTCTTTGAGGTTAACTGTGTTACAGTCCATTCCTCAGGTTAATTCTCAAGCTAAAATCAAACTCTGGTTAGATAGTACTTGTACTTTCTTTTCTCTGTGTTTGCATGTGATGGTTCTAGATTTGAGTTGAGTTTCTGAATGTACCAGGAAGGGGAATGTCAAAATGCCACTGATTTTCAGCTATTTTATGCACTCTACATCAAGTCCAGTTAAAGCATCCAGGTGGCTAGAGGTATAGTTGAATATTTATGATATTCAAAACTAAGAAATGTCTGGATGCGACTGATTATTAAGTAACTACAGCTCTGCCAAAAGTTCCTCTAAGGACTCTAAAATATAAAGACTGATAACTGCTGCTGGAATTTTGATGGTGATAGGAGTTAAAGCAAGAACTGAAAAGGCTGTGTGCCAAAAATTTTCCTTTTCCTCAAACATGACCATAGAAGGCCAGTTGGTCCACGATATGAATTAAAGGATTTTCTGGACCTTGTTCATGTTTGAAAGGTATTTGCACAGATGTTCTTAGTGACCTCTAATGGTCATCGTTTTTTGGGGTAAAGGTTTTTATTTCAAAGCTGTGTATGGGCTTACTGATATCAGAGACAAAGTAGATGTGACATAGAGCTTGGTGCAGGAATCCTATGAATTTCACTGGTTTTGACAGGTAAAACTCAGCAATTTTGTCTGGGGTTTACTTTGCAACGTCAGAATCAGCAAAACAAGTAGGCTGAAAAGTTGGACTAGAAAGTTGATAAATAGCTACTCCTTCAGGTCTCCTTCAAATCGCTGTCTTTTGCTTCTTTTTGGAAGCTGGGTGTAGCTTCTGTAAAAGTCTTAAACCCTTAAAAGCTGGCTACGTTCGAAATACGCTTAAACACCTAGTATGTGTGGAGTTCATGTTTCTAGTAAAATCCTGAGTAGTTTTTGAGAACTGTTCATTCTACATCGAATGATTTCCTTTATCTTGACATTCACCCCGATGAGAGACAATCTGTTAGAAAGTTTGGACTTCAGGCCCAGGTTCAGATCTCTGTTTTGCTGCGGCTGCATTAAAAATATTGCAAAGGGATTATTCTTAGTATTTTTTTTTTTTTCTGCAGAGTTCCCTACAAGGCTGAACTTGGCTGAAGAGCTCTTGTACTGTCCAGGCTGAAGACTTTTTTGCCGGGTTTTCAGAGGTAGTTGCCGGGCGGTGCGGTTCCTCCCGCAGCCACCAGATGTCGCTAGCATCCCTACGGAAAAGCCAGCGGCCGGGCCGGGAAGGCGGGAGGCGGCTGCTGGCGGCCGGGCTCAGGGGGATAGATGGGGAAGGCAGGGGTTGAGGCCGATTCCTCAGCTCAGTATCTCAGAACAGACAGCGGGAAAGGAAGGTGCAGTGTGGGGTTGTTTTTTGTTTGCTTTTTAAGCAGCTTTGCTTCTTGGTTGAAAGGTCTTGGCTTCTTCCTAAAACGCCAGCTGCAGGGAGGTAAAAGCTGGAACGGAGGATGGGGGAGCTGATTGATGGCCGGTTTCTCCAGCAAGTCTGTGCAAATCCAAGGTTTGCCTGTAGGCTCTGCTGAGGGGATGAGTATGGAAATTGCAGATTTTGAATGAAATAGTAATAATTTTGGTTAATAGGGGTCTGATCACCCTGTGCTCAGACAGAGGCTACGCTACTGAATGTGTGACACAGTGACAAGAGATTAAGGGAACAGAGAGCCACAAAGGTCTTGCATCCGAGGCACTTTATACCTCAGGACCCTCTAAACACAAGTCCTTTGTCAAACTGCTCCATTGTCCACTGCTCTTCTGCTCGACCATGAGCATCAAACCACATTTTTAAAGGAATGTTCTTTTGCTTTCTCCACTTATGTTCTGAGAGAGGAAGGTCATAGGCATTAAAGACCTCGTGTCCTGTAGCTAAATCAATGTTGTTCATCTCCTGAATTCCTTTAATTGCTTGTTTCTTCTTCATCCGGAATCAAATTCAGTATCCTCAACCTGGCTTTGTATTTCTTCTTTAGTGCTTATTTCTCAGTCAGTCTTTCATCCCAGCTGATCCCTACTTCCTGCTTTTATCACCAATTCTTAACTGTTTTATTTTCCTTATTGGGGTTAGTCTAGAATTCTAGATAGAAAACTTACCTTAACCTGCCTAATTTTTGGATTCTTCTAATCCGAACTTTGGCACAGACATGGTGTTATAACTATGTCTAGATACGTTAGAACAGACCAACTTACTTTAGCAGAGAAAGCTTTTGTGTTAAGGTTTTGTGTTTAATTCCCGTTACTTTTGCCCCAGTATTTTTTGTGTCACCTTTTTCTCTTAAAAGAAAAATCAAGTTGAAGCAACAATATGTGGAACACAAATCAGTGGCAGTATAGTCTTTAAAATTGTGTAATAGCAAAGAGTGGCACAAGGCTCAACATTTTTAGTTGATATAACATGCTTTTACTCTATGAGTTCCTATCAAGAGCTAATATTTAAAAGTGTAAATGAGAGAAAAATTAGATTACATTTGCTATGTGTCTTTTTAATATGCAGAACTGGATGTGAACAAAGATATATAATTAGATAAATGATTCATTCTTGATGCATTAGGATATGACTTATGCTCAAATAATTCCAGCTGGAATTATGTCCCTCTCAGTCACATAGAAAGCAGGAAAAAATGCAGTGGATACATTTCTTATAGTTCTAATGTTCAGCTGATATTAACCAGCAAACTGCATGCCACTTGAACTTACTCCTCCTTTCCCATCAAAAGCACATTTTTATTGTTGTGTTTTTTTTTCTTTTCTTTTCTGTAACAGTATTCACTTGATATAAAATGTTAATTCAAGAAAAAAATAAAAGAAAAAAAGGTGAAAAAAAGCCATGTGTGGCTTGATGTCATCATGTTTTGTACTGTGGACAGACTGGGGCTAATTATATGTTAAGGTGCTCAGTTGTAACGTTTCACCATACCTAGATGCAGCAGTCAGGGCCTGCCCCTTCTGCAGCTGCCTCCATCTGACAGCAGGTCCATGCCAGCCTTGATGAGTACGAAGGTATTGGTGTCCCTGGACACAGAGCATTGCCTGTGCTGGAGGATGTTTGAGGATGCTCCTTCAGCACCAGTATGTCCTGGGAGCAGAGGTGGCTGGGGAAGCCTATAGAGCTTCAGCAGGAGCCAGCAAATCTCTGGATGGCACTGTACAGGCAGCCTGCTGACTGTATAAACTGGCCTATATTGGGTATTTCCTGAGCTCTGAATGCTTAAGTAGGTTGTTTGAACATTATTTCAACATGGTTTTTGTTTTTCTCCTTAATGGAGTATTATACACTCCTGCAGCTATTGTGCCTTTGGTTCCACTGCGCTCTAGTGTACAGTGGATGTTTACTTGTCTTTGTTTGAAATAAGATATAATTAAATTGGGCAACACGCACTGTCAAACAGCAGTGCTCGGTGGTTTGCAGTCCTTGCAGAATGTGCCAAAATCCATCATTGAGCTAGAAACTGGTCTCATAGCTACTCCTTTTGTCTCCTCTCTGTTGCACAACCAGGAACCTATTCAGTGATGCCTTGTGACCTCCACAAGGGGAAGAAATGCTTAGGGCTAAAGGAGGCTGAAATGCAGAGCTTATATATTTACTCCTGCAGACATAACAGATTAAAAAAGACTTCTGAGGGGGGAAAAAACCTTACTCATCAAGACCAAAGTATTTGACAGGACAGGTTGATTTGAGCAAAGTTGTTCAGAAGAGAAAGCGGTGTGAAAAGTGCCTGCAGACCTTAGAGTTTCACCATTCAAAGCCCTCCCTGTGGTGAAGACCTCCCATAGACAAGGGTTACAAGATTTCTGGTCACTCCTCTGTGGCGCTGGAAGCCCTTAGGGCTCAGCTGAGCCCACTCTCAGGGGGAAGCAGGGCAGCAATGAGACTCCCACCATCAGTCCTGGAACATTCTCAGAACTTCTGGGCTTCCTGCTTCAGCTTGAGGGGACAGATTTCTTGCAAGATTTTCTTTGAAGACAAGATGTCTTTGAAGACATCTTGAAATGTCCACTTTTTATTGTGGGCTGGGGTACATTCAAGGCTTCTCATCTCGCTGCATTTGGTATGAATTTGTATTTCTTTATGTAACAGGCAAATCCTTAGCACTGCACACTGCTGAAGGAAAAGTTTACTGTCACAGCTCATTTCTTAATCCAGGGTGGTTAACTCAGCTCAGATTAACTGTATAGCTGGGATGGATTTCTTAGGTTTCAGCTCAGGTTGGCAAAACAAGTTTAAACCAATAAGGAGGTCTGGGGCTGAAAATGAATCGTTGTCTTTACAGTCCTGAACTGAAAATATTATTATTGCAATATGAACTTAAAGCATTAATGGTCTACAAAGCATCAAGCCCTCTCTCCATGATAGCCTTACTCCTCCAGCAGTATCTCTGGAGCAGAGGGGGTCCATGCTTTGCAAGCAGCACAACTGTCTTAGCAGAGTCATTCAGCCCTGCCAGGTAGAATGGGATTAATTCTGGTTTTAAGGATACTTTAGTCCCAGGAAGGATGGTGATATTTGTCAAAAAAAGTCTCCTATTCAATGACACCACTGTAAAAGATATTTTCCTATGATAAATTGAAGTAAACCATAATGAGCCAAGAGTTATTTTCATGTTTATCTGTGTCTTTCTGAGGAGATCTTGTAGAAAATCTCTCATGAGGCACCTTCATAATAGAGCATCACATAACCATTCTCTATAAAAGTTTTAATATAATAAATCGCCAGTAGAAAACAAACAGCAGTGTATTGTCCATCTGCATTTTTTGTCTTCATAAGCTCTGAAAGTATTAAATAACCATTTATTAAAAATAATAACGTTCCTATGAGAAAATCATACTAAAATGTTGGGTGGCTTGTTCTGCAGAAACAGCATGGAGGTAGGAGGGCAAAAATTAGCCTCATGTCTCCTGCACTGTCTGTTAAAAGTAGAATTAATAGGCTATTTCAAAACCTTGAAATAACTTAAACATTGTTTAGAGTATTTATATTCTCCATACATAAAATTCTCTAATGAGATAGCACTATCTCAAACGTATTTTCATGCGTAGCAGCATGAGACAGTGAAATTGCAGGTTTTCCCCTGAAATAAAATATTCAATGAAGTATGCTCTATGGGACACACTCTATGGGACAAGTTGCTTGAAAAGTTACTGGGCTGCATATTGATCTGCAGCAGCTGCTGCAGTTGGACATGCTGTATCATGATTGTTGTAGATGATAGTGATGAGGATAAAGCCAGGCAAGTGATGATATAAGTATCTTTAAATAAAAACAGCCTAGTTTTTAGGGAGGGTACCCCTAGGAGGTAGGGCCACTGCAAACAAGCAATACACACTGTTCAGCTGAGCAAATATCTGTCACGCAATGCAGCTGACACAGGAATAGCTTTAAGCAATGCGATTATTAAGGTAATCAAGCTGCTAAAATGTAAAATTGTTAGTTCCTGTGACGTCTGAATTTGGTTTAACCTGTGAATAGCATTTAATTTTAGAAAGAAAGTTCCATAACAGTGCGGAGTATTTAGGGTAACGCTCACCAAAATAAGCATTTACTAGTATATAAAAATAAACAAAAGCAATATTAATTTTCTTTATGCTTCCCCAGTGTCAATATTTAACATGTTCTATTGTTCTGACATCTGGACCATTAAACTGATAAAGATAATAGGGACTGGAAAAATGGCCAGCCAAGCTACCCACAAAGTTGGAGTATTATGAAATACTGATTACAACTATGATGACTAAATTTGAATATGTAATCAAGCCTCTGGAGGTAAAAAAAGAAACAAAATACCCAACAACAACACAAAAATCACTTCCCCCCCAAACCAAAACAAGCTCCTCAGAAACTCAGCCAAAAACCTGTATAACTGTGCAAGCGAAGGGGAATTTCTGTGTGCAGTTCTTTGCTCATTGCTATCAGGTTTTGGGGCGTGGTAAGTGCACATGTATATTTTAGTAAACTAAAAAACAGACTTTTGACTTAGTTGTTGCATGAGGACAAATGACTTTTGCTGCTTCTATGCTGTGGAAAGGTATGGGATAAACAGGCAGCCATAAGCAATGGAGGACCAAGCTGCACATGCCCATTTCCTGCACAGGACAGAATGGATGGCTCCAGGACACACATTTTCTTCTGAAAATGTGGCCGCTTTGCTCCTCTCCTTCTCTTTTCTCTTCAGGGTCTCTGATGGATGGACTAATTTGTCCTTATGACCTGCTTATGACTTTACAGCATCTTCACCTACCTTTTTTTATCATTATTTACACACACACACACGTATATACATAAAAATTTCCTGAACGCAATATTTCAACTTGGTATTGTAGTTCTGAAAAATTCACAACTTTAAGGCTTAAGGGTGCAAACTTGAAAATAGCAAGAAGTTGCATCCCTTTTGACTTTTTTTTGTGACTTATATTAGTTTTGCAAGTAATTTATATTCTCAGTATCTATCTTACATTTTGGTGATTATACCTTTATAAAAAATAAAATCAATTCTTACTAAGAATAGATAGGACTACTTTAAAGGCAGTATTTCTCAGGATGGAAGAACACTTTGAGGAGTTCAGAAGCCTTCAATCAGCTGCAGAGGGGTTTACATTGCTTAATGTAAGATTGCTCTATTATAGGAGCAATATATAGTGTAAAGGTTTGAACTCTGGCTTCATATTTATAGCTGGGTCTCCCTCCTAAATAAAGTTGACTGCAGTGTTTAATGATATGGGCTGTGATTCCCCATCTCTTACCTTTTTTTTTTTTTTTTTAGGTGATAGACATTAATATTAGAATGCCATATCATGAAGTCAAAGTAAGCACAAAGACTAAGTTTATAAAACATGCAAGGCTTTCTTTCTTCCATACATGGGGGTTTCTGAAATGTGGAAAGACCAGAAATGTTTCAAGAGAGCTCCCGAGTCATACCTACAAATAATATCTTGTGTAGACATTTAAGTCAGTGAACTCACACAGAACACCAGATCTGAATGGCTGTCATTTTTGCTTTGCACAAGTGTAAAAGACTAACCATTCAAGTCTCAGTGCACTGATGTCATGCTGTCAACATTGTGTCCACAGGAAACACCTTAGTGAAATAACACAGGTGATATTTAAAATACTTATTTACACGGGAAAGACTGTATGTGATGTGCAAAAGCGTGAGCTTACTGTGAATCTATAGTAACTCCCATAGGTGTTCTTGGAGGGGGCCAAATGCCTCTACTCCACTTACAGAACTTGGGTATTTGAGGGCAGAGCAATACAGACAAACCCTAAGAAGGACTGGAAAAAGAAATGCACCTTCCCAGCGCAGCAGTCTTGCCAGGATGGCTTTTATGTCCATCAGAGCTGTCAGACTGGATGCTTCCTGTCTGTGTGGTACTCACTGCTCATTCTCAGCTCTCTCCACTTGGGTTGGGGCTGGTACTGGGGATGCCTGGTTCCCACTGCTGCTGCTGTAAGGAGGCACCACACAGCCTGTGTAACACAGAGAAGGTGTCTTGGTCTCCAGCTGGAAGCACAGTTGATTCCAGCCTGTTTTGACAAAGTAAAATGTGTTTGTTGTGAAAAGCACTTCCACAGCAAACTGTAATTACGGAACAGTTAGGTTAATAGGGGAGCCAGTGTAACAGACTCACTTGATTTGATTTGATCCAACAGCCCAACCTACCTACTGAACAAACCAGACAAGAACATTCCCTTAACCTTCCCCTTTTATCTTTTTGACTTGGTACATTCTGCTGCTTTTTCTCTTCTAAAACCAGTGAGTACCAGTTTAACTGGAAAGGGGCCTTTTTCCCCCTACCTGTCTGCAATGGTAGGGGTAATCCATGGCGAAGTGTCATTTTCTTCCTGCTTCTAAGTTGATGGAAATAGATTATTGCCTTAGTTTCCTGCACCGTCAATATGTACATTGGATTTAATGTGTACATGAATTACTAATTTGGCTCTTATTCCTCCTTATTTTATGTTTTGCTGACTTCTCAGAGCTTTAATGCTGCTTTTCTGTAAACCTTTGATAGTTCAGTTCTGGCTTTATATGTTAATCTTGCAAGACACTTCAAAATATTTTCTCAGATATTTCTCACAGGTATGGCTCATTTTATGTAAAAAGAGTGTTGTGCTTGCTGTGTGTCTTTCTCACACGACCTGATGTGATGCTGCCTTTCCTGTGAGGAAGATAGGGCTGGGGATTATCCTCTCTCCTCCTTGCTGTGACTCTTCACTGTCAGGACTCGGGCTGGTGGTGGGGATGGCTGACTGTCACTGGGAAAAGTGAGGTGCTCTCAAAGACAAGCAGTTAACTACTGTGAAGGCATGGCACTATCTGGGGGGTGGTGGCATCAATTCACAACAACACAAGAGACTTTTGGTTGGCTGTAGGAGAGGTTTGAAGAAGCTGCTTTTGACTGAGAGCTGATATGATTGTGTGTGGAGCAGTGGGCATAGCCACCTGGTGTTAGGCTGGTGTGAGCTACAACTTGTCTGGGAATGTTGTATGGCCAATGACCGTGCGCTCAGCTACCTCATGCCCCCTGGTGAAATTATTATTGATAAAGGTTAAGAGTCCTTAAACCTACTTTTGGGGATGTCCCCAGCTATCCATGCACACTGTGACAGATCATGTTTGAAGAAGTAGTCATGTACTCTCAGAGCTGAACATGTTAAGTCATTAAAAAGTAGAGTTTGAACCTTTTGGAGGTTGTTGGGTATTAAAAGGGAAAGGCCACAGTCCATTTTTTTGGTGCAGCAGCCACCTCACTGATTGACAAATGTGCATAAAATCATTCCATTTTGAAAGGCTGTTGACGTGGCTGCACCCGTTTTAACTTCTTTGATTGTCTTATCACAAAATTGAGAGCGGTTTACCTTTTGGATTGTTTCTTTAACAAATGCTTGCTCCTTGATTGAAATGACAGGGTGTTTGTCTGCTTGTTTCTTTTATTAATGGGTCTACTTTGCACCTATGACGGCTAACTGGTGGAAGAGAAACTGGAATATAGGCAGCTGGAAGAATTGTCTTCCTCATCGTGTACCTGGACCTGAAATGACTGGAAACACTTAGCTATGGTGAATATTCACCTTGCACATCAGCTTTTCAGGAGTATCAGTACAAGTTAATACTTCTATCTAACACTGAGCAATTCTTTCTTGGTAATTGTTCTTCAATTAAAAGTTTTTAAAAAATACTTTAGGTGTGTTTTTCAGGACTGTCTTTGGAAACCTTGTAGAGATGTGTCTAATGTAAGTATTAAATTAGGGGTGTTTATCTTCTAAAAAAAAAGGCAAATCAAGAAGAGGAGGAGAGAGAGTCAGAGGCTGAAATATGCACGGTAGGATGATAAATTTACTCCTGTTTTACCTATCGTTCTTAGTTTTTCATTCAAGTTTGATATTCACAGAATGTACTTTCCCTGGACTTTATTCTTTCTTTTGATTAATCCATTAGCATAATCCTGCTCTTCATTAGACATGGGTTTACATCAATATTTAATTGGATAGAAAAGACCAATGCAGTTGCCCAGACGTCTTGAAATCAGTCGAAAGAAGGCTACAGGAAATCTTAAAGAAGAGTGGAAGCAGCATTCATTGAAGCAGTGTCCTTATGCTTTCCTCCAGTAACAGAGCACTTGTTCCAGGTAGTAAATACGTGGTCTGGCAAATGGATTTGCTCCTGAATTTCTTCTGAAATGGTGAAAGGCTTTCTGATTTTCTGAACTCCTGCTACATCATTAAAGCTCTGCCTCTTTCTCATCTGTATATGATGCTTCTTTTGTAGTACAATCAGTATGCTTATTCAGTGGCACATTTATGGAGAGAGATCTGCCACTGTTGCCTGAAGAAGAAAATCTGGAGCTTGTGTTTTTCCTTCCAGGTTTGCTCCTGGTGTCTGCTCTTGCTTATTCCTCCATCAGCTGCTGTTTTCCAGCATTTGTTGAGCCTCAGAGAGTCTCATCTACTCTGAAAGTGTAAACTTTTAATTCCATATTCCCTCCTCCTTCCTTTATTAAGTCAGTTTACATCAGGCAAGAAAATAAGGAGATAGATTTTCTAGAGCTTTGAACTTCTGCAGCTACTATTGGACATTTGGATGTTTGGGCCCTCGCACCCGAGAAAATCCTATTTTAGATGTTTAAAGTAATCTTTTGTTGCTTTGTTGCTGAGCTACTTCAAGCTGTGCATAAGCAGATAAACTTGATGCATATTTTTCAGTAACACTAGGAATTAGTAGATTTAAATACAGAACATTTCCAGAGCTAAGGAAGTAAAATTCAAATGTTTTATATCTGCTACAGTAAGTACATATGTGAGCTTTGAAAAATTGTAAATGTAAGACATAGATAAGTAAAACAAATCTGTCAGCAAAACAACCTGTGCTATACCTTACTGTTCTATGAAACACATCCAATAGTTTCTTGCATAAAATCGAGACTTCAACACTTGTAAATACTCTCAATAAACTGTAAATAAACTCAACTGTTGATTTAATCATCACATTGGTGACCTGCTGCCTGCAGCTTTGGTCTGCCTACACCATTTCCTCCTGGCACCAAGAATAGCAGGCAGCCCATGGCTTTCTAATCATCCTTGCTGTGATGTGCCTGACTACCTGAGGATCCCAAAAGGCCACACAGTTATTAATGTGGCTGTGGAGTAGCCAGTGAATAAATCGTGTTATCTCCATTTTACTGATGAGGTGAGCAAGGGAGCCAAAGGTAGGTTAAATGACATCCTGAAGGCCGTAGAGAAAGTTCATCCAGCTGTTCCTTTGGCCCCAAATATTCATGAGGAGACTGTCCGTGCAGGCTTTGTATGCATGCTATAGGTGACCAGGAAAGCAAGACATGGGGAATATCACTCTGGCTTGCCATAATACTGTTTTGTTTATGAACACTTAGCCTGTTGTTTCACAGCTGAAAGGGACTTGATGTAGCAACACAATTGACATGCATTTTAGTTGTTTAGAACCTCTGCCTTCTTCCCAGAGTCAGGGATGGGTGAATCTCAGCAGTGGTTATTCACACCCTGCTTCCCGGCTTCCAATACCAACATGGGGCAAATGGCCAAGGATTAAATTTCTGTCCCTTGTTTTCTAAATTTTTTTCCTCAGGGCCTTGAAACAGCAGAGGGAAGAACACAAAGTGTGACTCCAAGGTAGTAGCTTCAACCTTTTGACCTGAGGAATATTTTACTTTATTTTTCACTCAGGTTGTTTGAACATTTTCTTCCCCTCTGCATTTCTTTATTATGGTTATTTTTAAATATTCTTTGATCATGCTGCCTTAGCGTTGTTTATCTCACAGAGTGTAGCCTTTTGTCTCACAAGAGCAGGTTCACTCCCTCCCTGCCTTGACACATGCTGCTGAACGTGGCTGTGTTCTTGCTGTGCAGCAGATCTATTCATGGTTTTATGAGTGGAAAGGGCTGTTTGCCGTGTGGAGCCCAGCAGGGCTAATAGCATATTTTTTCCCTGAGCTATTATCCCATTGGATTACCACCTGCCTTTTTACTATTTTGCAGGCTATTTACATGGTCAGCTGATAAGTGATAGGTAAGCTTACTACTAATTGAGTTCCTTTTTTAGGAGAGCAATTTGGGATGGACAGACCACACATAAGGTACCAAGAATAATTCTCCAGGAGTATATAGGCTCTGACTCAAGTCAGTTATCAGGCTGAATGGCAAGCCCCATGCATGGGGTAACTTCAGGCAAAATGTTCCCCTCCAGGAAGAAGCTCTGGCAGAAGATTTGGGAAAGATACAGCTTTGAATAGGGGAGGTACTGTTGGCTGCTGCTATAGCTGAGGTTGTATGTTTGCTCTGAGCCAAAACACTCGGGAGCAGGTAGCTGTAATTTTCAGTCTTGACATTTACAATCAAAACCTTTTAACATATTTTCTTCAAATTCAGAATCAGCCATGTTTGGTCCCTACTGCTTCCACAGAAAATTTGGAGTATGGAAGGTACTGCTGATAGGCTTCTGAGAAGAGGTGATTAAGTTAGCCATTATCCAGACACCAACATTAGAGGCAAACTTTAGGAGCTTCTGCCAAAGACACATCAAGCCCATTTCTCCCATTTCTGAGTACAGCATGGTCAGCAGTGTATGATAAATGATCTGATTTTTCCTTAATACAATTACTCACTTGAGAGCTGTAAAGCTTCACATGTGTATATATCACACTTTGTTTATACTGCATTTCAGGATGTCCTTTCAGAACACAAACTGTCCAAATCCTTGTATTAGAAGTTGAAACTTGAACATGTTTGGGGTTACTACCAATAACTCCAGGGTTATTAGAAAAAGGAAAAAGGAAAAGGAAAAAGAACAAAAAAAAGAAAAAGAAAAAAGAAAAAGAAAAAGAAAAAGAAAAAGAAAAA
>BJBW01002383.1:0-48597 GCA_004320125.1 Scolopax mira
TATTGGTACTTAACATTCTTCTTCCCCAGGTGCAGGACCTTGCACTTTTCCCTGTCGAACCTCATGAGGTTCTTCCTTGTCCAGTTCTCCAGTCTGTCCAGGTTATATCTTTGGAGAGATATGTTTTGTTTCTAACACTTTCCAATTACCTTGTTGGTTTCAATTCACATTATCTCCTTACTTGCTACCTCTATTTTTTCCCTCAACAATTAGTACATCAGCTCATATTTCCTGCTTTTCAACAAAATGTCAATCCTTTAGAATGATCTGCAGTTGACAGAACCTTTTCCCTATTCCTTGTCTTCAAAAAATGGCAGAACCACAATCCTCTTGGTAAATACATCTGACCAACATAGGATTCTCCTTCTGCACTGATATTGTTCAAGGCTTGGTATGATATCAGCTTGAGGCACTGGTATCTATAGCTTAGGTTTGGCTTAGAGATTCTTATGTTCTGATACTCCTTTTTAATCCCGTTTCAGCTATATGTTGGTATGTGTGCCTTATCATTAGTTACATGCTTTATTGGGAATATGCAGCAAAGCATTTAAGTACTTACGCACACTTTAGTCAGTAGGATGTGCTTTAAAGAAAAAAAGAGCTCCTAAGGATATACTACACAGCAAAAGGCAGATTTAATTGTAACTTGTGTTCACATGCCTGCATAGTTTAAATTAGCTAACATGAATAAAATAATTACTTTTGTGTGAACTGGAGTTCAAGCTCTAAGGCATGTGTTACTACTTTGTCCTTTCTTTTTTTAATGTATTACATAGATGAGGCTAAAGCCTGGCTTCATTTCTCCCATAAGGGTATCTCCATACCAACAATTTATTTCTTACTCGTTTTGACGATTTATTTTATCCCTTTTGCTAAAAGACATTTTGATTTTCACTTAAGGTTTAGAAACAAAGTAAGTTAAAATGTAGAAAAACTTCAGCGACTACACCACTTGTATCTGGTGTTCATATTCCCAGAGAGAGACAAAATGGTCATTTCCACTGATAACTGCAACGTTTTGCTGCGCATATTCTTAATATATCCTGAATTTAGACTACAGGCAAAATTTAGTTGTACAGGTTTGTAGTCACACTGACTTCTTGGGAAGACACGACTGCTAAGGAAGATACAAAGCTAATGTATGTAAGATAAGTTAACATGTTGAATGTAAGTATGAAATACAAGGTCATAAGCAAAATTTATTTTGTTTCAGAATTATCTGTTCTTTCATTTGCTTTGAAATTTTCTTTTGCTTCTCACGAACTCACATGTGCCATTATTGAATCTTGCTCTTTTACAGTGAGGAGAAGGACTGATGATGGCAACAGCCAGATCTGTGATCCAGGTCTCTGCACAGTTTTACTTGAGGCACCATCTCATTTGAATAGGCAGACCTATGGCATGAGCATTGTTAATCTCCAAACTCAACAGAAGTATTATGGAGGTCATAAGATATATTGTATTTTAATAATGCAATAGCATTTTTTCACACCTTCACAAGATCATGATTTGAAAAGTTCTAAAAATATGAAGGAATTTCTAAGACCAAATGGGAAGGTGGAAGGCTTTAAGAACTGGATCCAAACCCAGCACATTTTATAGTTTGAAAAAAACCCAGAATATTTTCTCTCTGATGTTTTTAGGGGTAAATTTGGCCCTAAATTCTGGCCTAACAGAGTTCTCATCATGTGGTCAAAATTAAAGGAAAAAGCTACAGATGAAAACATGTATTTGCATGTTAACACAACAGCAAAGACCATAGTATATAACTATATTACTTCTGTTAATTTATTCTGTAAAAAGGCAAAACAATCTGAATATGAGAGATAAATATTTGAATACTCTATAAACAATATACATACTAGAAACAAATGTATCACAAACTTTAATCTGAACTGTAATCCTCATAAAACATACCACACTGAAATCACAAAAATCCAAAGGTTCAGCTCATCCCAGAAACTTAGACATTACACAGAATGGGACTACATTTCTTAGCATTTGCCTCCTCATTAATTCTCAGTACAGACATGAAAGACAAGAAGAGATCTTGCTGCTTCCATAGTGCTCATTGAGCTTTGCCTGTAGTACCTCTGCATGTTGACATTTGTCAATATGTCAGATAAAGAGTTGCAAATGGCTTCAAGTATTATTTACTTAGAGCAGCTTTTGCCTTTCCCCAGCAACAGTTACGTGTGTTTGTTTAACAGCAGGCTGCAAGTCATGTACTTAAATTAGAGCTGCAAATGCAACTTCTGACTGCTCTTGGCCTCTTATTTAATACTCAAACTTTCCTTGTGAAAAACGCATTCCTTGATTTCTATGTATGTCTAGTTCTTTTTCCATTTTTATGCCCTCTGGATCTTTCTAGGAAATAGCTTTGGTCACAATTCAATGCATACATTTATTGTTGAAATAAATTACTCATGTTACTGCATGAATATTCTGAGTCAGAACTTCCTATTTTCATGTGAGGCTTTTCTCTACAATTTTTATTATTCCAGACTAAGTACATGGTATTAACATGAAGCTACACATTATGTTTTGCTTTCCTGCTGCTACCTTACAACTTGCCAAGATGAGAGTTTGTGCACGCCCTCTGTAACCTCCTTGTACCATAGAAAACTAAAACTGATCAGAGAATCACAGACTTATATTGAAACATAACACACTATGACTGAGACAGTAACTCTCAGTACTTTCAGAGATATCAAATGCTTTATCACTGTTTCTCAACTTTAATTAGAAGCTTAATTTTTTTTTTTTCTTTCTGTAATTAAGCTTCTTAAACACAGCCCAGAGCTATCTGGGCACCTTAAACCAGTAAAACCTGAAGATTAGTACAACTAACTTCTTGGTAACAAACAAAAGTCAGTTGCCTTTCACCTAAGGTTATAAAAAAGTAAGGTGATTGGGCGGGATTGTGGGAGCTAGGGGAGAATAAACACAACGTGCACTTTGTTCTCTTAACAAATTGAATTATTCTGTTGTGGCAAAGTGGTTTAGATTGTCTCAGTCACTGATACACTGTTAGGTCTCTTTGCTTTAGGGCACCTTTTATAAAATATCCAGTGTTCCGGTCACTCAAAGCACAATGTAGGAACACTGGCTGTACTGTTCCTAGGTACTGCTACTGACTGAATAGCACTGCTTTCTGCAGGACTTCTATGTAAATATTATCTTTGCAATAATCTATTTAACTAATGAGATCAGAAATTAAGTGGTTTTGACGAAAAGGTATACTAAAGTATGCCTGCCCCTCAAGTTATTTTTCAAGATAATGCTTGCTGGACAACTTGAAAAAAACCCCTACCAATTCCATTCAGACATGTTTGCAAAGTGGCATATTCATTGGTATTTACTTTTTAAATTACCATTTTGCTGGTAGCTACTAACAAACAGATACATTTTATGTCAATTCCACCTTTAGAATCTGTTGATTGCAATTTCTATAAAACCTTGAATTTGGCAGGTGGCAATCATAGATTAAAATGTTGAAACATTTTAATGTTCATATCATTAAATTACACGGACATAAACAATAGATGAATAAATGTTGTGTCAGTTCCTGCTGACAAGCTTCTTATGAAGACAGCTAACGCTGCATTAGGGATATATTCCAACATGCAATTGAACTTACTTTTAGATGAAAGAAATCCTACAGGACTTGCTAGAAAAATCTTAGCAACAATAACTGCTACGTAGGCTAGAAGGCATATGTTGCAGGACTTGTATTCTGCTTACATTCTGCTATTGTTCAGTGTTAATCTTTGCTTCATGTCATAAAACGAACACACCATAAGACTGCACAACATCCAAAAGACTTGTGTGTTTATAGTGAGTAGAATAACTAGTTTATAAGCTTGGGCTTGGTTTCTCTCTGGATAAATTTTGTGGGATTTGCAGTGTATACATGAGAACTTTTCTGATTTTTTTAACTGATGTTCTGTTCAGCTAATGAGGATTTGTTTATAAGCTAGAAAAAAACCCCACATGTATAAAATAGTCATTCGGAAACAAGCATTTTTCTTTGTGTGTATAAACACACTGCATCTTCAAAATGAGATCTACCAGATTCACATGAAAAAGAAGGGACTTCTAACTCACTTTCTTCAGGCTTACTAAACCACACCTGAGAAATCTTTAGGCAACTCATGATCACCCTCAGAAATCCTATTACCTTTGGTAGTGATGTCCTTCCCATTAAAGTGTTTTCCAATGTCTGACCTAAATATCTCTTGCTGTAATTCAAGCCAATCATTTATTTTCCCCATCACGACATCTTCTCTGCAGCAACTCTCTACATATGGATTCTATTTCCCCCTCAGTCAGCTCTAGAAAAAATAAGTCCCTTTCCCATTACTGTCATAGGAAACACTTCTGAAATATCTGCTTGTTCTTGCTACTGTCCTTTAGATTTTTTTTCCTGTCACCCTGCATTTAGAGAAGTGTCTAAAGGCAGCAAGTCTCTTGAGTGATATATTACTGCTTCTAACAAAAAGAAAGGTTTTTAAAGGCTAAGGGGAAAACATTGCAAAATGTTAAAAAAACAGGCACAGTGACAGAAGAAGGATGAAATCCGAGTTATTTGCAGCTACTTTGTTATGTTATTAAGAAGAGTACATTAGCCACCTCTGTTTACCCTCTAGTTCCCACTGTCAAAAGGACATCTCGTGATCAGCAGCGAGTTGCCAGCAATGGCTGTGACTATATGGAAAACAGTCAGAAGATTGAATAGCAGGAAGGGCCAAGCCTGTATCCCTCCTTCCACTTCTTTGCTATTAAAATACTAAAATTAGCAAATCTCTTAATGGTTCAAAGTAAACAAATTAATCGGTGCTCATTTAAATTGAATTTAATCAGCTACACAGACATATTTGACATTGATTCGCAAAGTAAAATAAGGGGGTGGGGAGTTAAAGGAAGGAAGTTTTTTCTGAAGGAGACACCCTCCAGAGGAATTATCCCTCAACAAGAACTATCTGCTCTGCGGGCAGGTGAGGGGAACACCTTACCAATGCTGATAGCCACTGGATGCCATAACTAAGCCTGTTGGCCATGGGCCGCAGTTCATGGCAAAAAATCAGAGCAGCAATTGCAATTAAACTGAAAAAAGGGAGATTGAGATTAGATATTAGGAAGAAATTCTTCATTATGTTGGTGGTGAAACACTGGAACAGGCTGTCCGGGGAAGTTGTGGCTGCCCAATCCCTGGAGGCGTCCAAGGCCAGGCTGGATGGGGCTTCGAGCAACCTGGTCTGGTGGGAGATGTCCCTGCCCATGGCAGGGGGGTTGGAACTAGGCGATCATTAAGGTCTCTTCCAACCCAAACCACTTTGTGATTCTATGAATTATGCTCCTCCCCACCCAGGTCACCAAATCCGGGCCAACCTGCTCATTGGTATCCTTACAAATACACATTCTCCCTTGCCCCCGGGAGAAAGGGCAGAAAACGAGGAGAAAGAAGGAGAAACTTTCTTTTCTCTTTGCTCCTGTACTACTTTTACATTGCTTCCTATTGATTTGGTTTTTTTTTTTTTTTTGGTTTAATTCTCTCACTCGACGCCGTCTGTCGGGACTCCCCGTCCCACACTCACACCGGGAGCTTTTCCGCCCGTTTCCCCAGCGGGGCGGCCGTCGGGGCTCAGGCCACCGACCCGCGGCCCAGCCCGCGCCTCAGGCCGCAGCCCGCCCGGTCAGGCACCGGTGGCGCTACCGGCGGCGCCTGAGGGAATGACCCTGTAGGATAAAGATTTACCTCCCAGTTCTTTCCCGCTCGCGCCAAACCGCTCAGAAACTCGCTTAGCAGCAAAGGCTGCTGAACACAACTCAGCGGCTCCGGCTCCTGACGGCCGCCTGCGCCTTTAAGAGCGGCCTCTCCCCACCCCCGCTGCCCCCACGTGCGCGATCAGCTGACGGCGGCGTCGCGCGGGGCGGGGCGGGGCGGGGCGGGGCCGGACGGGGGCTCTGCCTGCGGGCGGGCGGGCGGGGCTAGGGTTGGCTGCGCCGCGGCCGCCCCCCGCCGCGCGCGCCCCGCCGCTGCCGCCGCCGCCACTGCTGCCGCCGCCGCCGCCGCCGCTGCTGCAGCCGCCGCGCGCCCCCCCCCCCCCCCCCCCCCGCCCCCCCCCCCCTCCCCCGCCCCCCCCCCCCCCCCCCCTCCCCTGGCCCCCCCCCACCCCCCCCCGACCCCTCGCCGCGCGCGCAGGGACGGTGAGGCGCGGTGAGGCGGCGGCAGCGGCGGCGGGAGGCTCTGACAGCGGCCCCGGGACCCTCCGCCGGCCCAGCCTCCCCGCAGCCCAGCACCTTGCGGCGGCCACCGCCGCCCAGCCCACCTCCCCTCACACCCCGCGCCGCCGAGGCGGCAGCAGGAAGCGCCGCTCCCCTCACAACCCGACGGCGGGGCTCCCGGTGGCCCAGCGACACTGTCAGCCGGGCGGGCGCCCACGGGCCCGGAGACCTCCTCGTCAGCGCGGCGCCCGGCGCCACCCCGGTACATGGATTACCTGGTAGGTTCTCCCGAGCCCCCCGCCGCCGGCCTGTCGGACATCTTACCGAGCTGAGGCGGCGTCCCCGGCAGGGGGGGTGGGGTGTGTGTGTGTGTGTGGGGAGGGGGCGGGTGGTCGCGGGCGGCCGGGACCGGCCGCGCTGCCGTACCCCGTCCCGCTGGGCTGTTAAAGGGCGATAAAGCGGCGGGGTTCCTCTGAGGCGTGCGCGGCCCCGCTCATTTGGGCGCTATTAGGTGGCTAAAGCCGTGACCTAGGTCGCTGTTTTTTTCCTAAATGCATGAGCGTAGGGTACGCTTGAATGAACTAAATTGTCACCTTGGGCGGGATCAGCCCAGCGCCCGCGCAGCTTGTATTCAGGGGTAACGTTTATTGCTCTTTAATGAATATTGGCTTTATTCGCCTGCGAGAGATCGTATCGCGGGCGCGCACTTAGGGCTGGGGTCACGGCTGGTGTGCAGTCCCGAAGGCATAACACTCGGCCAGGAAACCCTGGGGCACGGCGAGGGAACGGCTGGTGACTTTTTTTTATGCATAGGGTATGGTACCTGCTTACCGGCTGTGCGCAGCATTGCGCGGGAGAGCGTAAGGGGCGCGTCCCATCACTCCAGTTTTGTTTCTTTGAGCGCTAGGCAAAGAACTGTGTCCCCTCCTTCACTGTGAGATGCTGCGAGAAGCCAGCTAGAGCTGTAAGTCTCGTCTGGCCATCCCTCTTCGCATCTGTTGTGACCAGTCAGGAAGTCTTTGGAGTCAGAGACTTGACTCGGCCTTCGTGATGCCTTTACATGAGACGTGCATAGGTATAGGCTTTCAAGAGAGGTTCATTAACCACTCAACAAAATCTCTGGAGATACTCTTTTTAGTGAATTGATTTGAAGATTTGCCATATTGAGGTGAGAGCTGCATGCGGTGGCCAACTTTTCCTACTCTGAGGTTGAAATTAAATAAACCAGAAATACGTTAAATATTTACTGAAATATTATTCTTGTGTCTCTGTAGCTTACATTTATTTTGGGGTACTCAACTTTATTAAAAAACAAACAAACAAACAAAACCAACCAAAAAACCCCAAAATACCCCAACTTTTATACTTTTTTTCCTGAATTCAAGTAACAGAGAGAGACTAGCAAATGATTCCTGTGCATCAGAAATGTTAGGTGGACTTCTCTTTAAGAACCTAGTTAATGAAATACTGATAATAAACTTGCTGTGTGCCAAGTGCAGCCCTTTAGCTCCTTGAGACCCTGGAGCTGTTTCTTAGATTTTTTTCCTTTATGAACTTATATCCAGATGAAACTGGCCATCCTGTACTTTTTTAAATGCTTGCATTAACCTTTGTGACTGCTACAGGCTGTTGTGTAGAAGCTCAACCACTTTGAGAACAATAAATTTAATAAGCCTTGGAAACTGAGAGCATGTTTTTGTATTAACTAAAGGGGGGCGGGGATTAAATGGCTCTACTTTTTTTTTCCTTACTCTTTTTTCTCTAGTTGATTTTTTTTGCTGTTTTCTGTTGTGTGGCCACCTTTGGTGCCAAGTCTGAAAAAAGTGAACCTTCACGATAATGATATCCTGAGTGTTAATGCAATTTTTGCTTAGTGTTTCTCTTGTATCAGGAGATAGGTCTGAAGATAGACTTTCACAAGATCTCATCAGTTTCACAGTGCTTTTTATAGTGCCATATGAAACATAAAGAATTACTTGATGTAGAAGTTGTTCCAGATCAGCCAGGTTATTTTTTATAGGTGGTAAAAGCCAAATGTTGGGGTTAATAGTTTGGACAGTATGCTCTGGGACAGTCCAAGAGGCCTTCATCTGTCACTGACCAGCACTTGTTCCTGAGGTTTTCATACTTCTTACACAGTAGGGGTATGGAAGGGGTGCTTTTGATCTTTGGAATAACTTGTTGCAGCTAGCATCAGCTCTTTTAAAGGAAAGGAGAAAAAAATAAAAATAAAAAAATTTTTTGCATCTGTATATAAGTTGGAAACAAAACACATTCTGTTTGTCAGTTCAAATATTTTCTCATGCATTTGTGCAGAGGACTTCCCCTTGCAGTCCTTATCTTCACCAAATGCAGGAGAGTTCGCTTTTTTTCTGTGAATGGTGGTAAATGGAGTGCCTCTCCTCTGTAGCGAACAGCAGGTTCAAGCACCTTAGAAAGTCTGCTCTGGCAAAAATAATTGATGGTGGTGAGTTAGGCAACTAGTTATCTACAACCCACTTTCAGCCTGGAGGACCAAGTTGTTGCCACAGTCTTCCCTAATGTAAAGATGGGCCTACTATTTATTTATGTAAGACTTGTAATTATAATATTGGTATTAACCTATAGATGTAGATAGCCTATAGATGTAGAGCAACAACCTTGTTATTTTCATAACAGTAGTAGCAAAAAGCTGTGCATGTTAAAGATTTCTGTATTTTATGCATTTATACTGGGATCTTGCCCCTATGTGGACTTCAAAACTTCCACAGGTCCCTTTGCTGGTTGGGCACCTGCGTTGCAGCCAGCAGTGAGAGGTTTTCTCCTCTGCCTTTAGCATGAAGCAGATGGCAGGGCAAAGGATGCAGTTCTTGGCTACAGAACGTCCCTTGAACAGAGCATTAGACAAAGTTTTGGTTCGCAGTGGGGTTAATGAGGGAATTGAGTGGAAAGAAGCTAGGATAACTGAGGTTGGGTTTGCTGTAGCATGGGCTCAGGAGTGATTCCCTCTTTGCACAGAATCTACCCTCACCTTGTAGACTTGCATAGGAAGGTTCTTTTCCTGATTTTTCCTGGATAAGGCCTACACTAATGGAGACTTTTTTCTTCTTTAAGGAGCTGATCCCAAGAAATACTGAATATCTGTGGCACCTGCTAATATCAGCAGGTTATTGAAAATGCTTAGACCTGCCCAAAGCCAAGTCAGTTGGAGCCAGCTTGGACTACGGCTCTGAAGCTTCTATGGATAGATAGTCAGAACCCGTGTAGAACCTCTCCTGCTTACAGTGTGATAGCTGATTTATGGCTATTGCCATTTGATACAGCACTGATATTAAAAGAGTATCTTCTGTGGTACTCTGATCTGGTTTGGATTGCAACAGAAAAGTAGCATTAGCCTCTGCATGTTTAATAGCTACAAGAAGCTCTTAAGCCTGGTGCCTGTTTTATTTTTATATTGATATAATTATAGTGGTAGGAGTGGTTTGGGTTTTTTTTGTGTGTGGTTTTTTTTTTTTAAATCAACATAGCTAAACCAGGTTCAACCTCTAGAAAAGAATTCTTCTTCACTCATTTAGAGGCATCTTATACAGTTTATTCTCCTTGTACTGAAGTTAATTCCTTTAAAACATATCATGGTAATGTAGCTGCATCAATGTAGATGTGTAGTTTTTTTGACTGCATAATCCTGTGGTGCATCTGCAACCTTCTTCTTTGTTTTTGTTTTTGCTGCATTGTATCTGGAAGGATTATAGTGTCTATGCATAGACTTCTGTTGGCTGGTCTATGTTCAGTAGACTATGCTTAATTTAAGAAATGATGGCATGATGCATCTTGTGAAAAGCATGGCATGTAACAGGTCTTAAAATTTTTGATTGGACAACTTGTGAGGAAACAATAGCAATGCTTTGGTTTTTCATATGTGGTACTTGCAATGCAAATTTTAAGCTGCTGAGTAGACTTTCGCAGTATATTTCTTCAGTGGCATCCTCAGTACTAGATAAAGATCTTACATGCAACCGTTCAAAGTATCCACCTGATCTGTGAAGGCTTTTAAAAGCTTTAGGGGGTGATGTAGAAATTTGAATCAGTCTGATTTCACAAAAAAAGGAGAGGTCTTATATTGCCCCAAGAGTTTGTAAGATAAAAATTTGATTACCTGTTTCATTTTGTGTATTCAGCATTTTTAATATGATAGCTTATGCTTACAGTGTATCTGTACTATGTAGTATCTTAGTTGTATATAAGAATGTTTCTTGGTACTGAAGAGTGTATTCCAACCTGAAATGGAAGATAACATCTCTTGCATGAACAACCACATTAGCTTTAGTGAATTTTAATTTTTTTTCTTTTCCTTAAAAAAGTGTGAGTGTTGCAAAGTCAAGAAAGTGCACGCTATCAGTGCAATAGAGCCCTTGTTGATTTATTGAGGGTTGTTTTTTTAACTGCAACAAGTTTGGGTTTTTTTTGGTGCTTTGTACATTTGTTAGCTTCTATGAACTATTTTACTTCTGTGTATGTGTACATAAAAGCTAAAATTCGGGTAGTTTTTGAGTAAATTGAACTAAATTTTCAAATTTTAGATGCATAGGCCTTGAAATGACTTCAGAGTTTCTTGGCTTCTGAATAGTCGTGACCTCAATTTCTGAATGGTTGGTGTTCTGGCAGAGTCTATCTTCAGTGGGGAAAGCTGCATATACCAACCTGCATTGTTCTTAAAAATGTTAGTTGATATTAGTTGAAAAAAGGGATATATTTCTGAGCAACTTTTCTTTCTTGGAAGGCTTACCTTTAAGACCTTCCCTTCTATTTAGTTGGACCCTTTGATTTCATTGGACAGGTTTGATTTAGAAAGTGGCAATACAGGATAGGTCATGTCCATGTAGTGTTTCTGATGTACTTAAAATCCTGTGTTTTAATCCTGTATATTATGAATGGCATCATGGAGTCATTGGTTTGACGTTTAGAGTCTTATTTCACTGCAACTTTGTAAACTGGTGGCTGCTGTTCCTCGAATAAAGAAAGATGGGGAAGGGTCCATACTAGGAACTCTGGATTTTTCCTCTGAGGCACATACAAGGTTTTGATATATTGCCTACAACATTAGCAAAAAAGTCTATGTGGCCTTGCCCTCCTATCATTATCATAACATTCCTCTCATTATACAAATTTTGTCCTTTGTCATGAAATGACAGGGATTGTTGGGGTTGTCTGTTGCCTTACCTATCAGCTATAACGTCTTTGAAGATTTACATCCTCTGAAGGGCACAAGACCCTGTATTTTAAGATACTCTCTCCTTCTTGCAGTTTGGGAAGCTGATTAGGTGTGAGGATGAGGGGTCTGACAGTGGTTTCAAAATAAAGATATAACTGAAAACAGAGGGAAAAAGGCAAGTAGCAGGTATAGGATTAACTAGTATAGGGGCTGCATGCAACTCTATTACTCTTTGAATAAGATGTGAAGTTTTGAAGTGTATCTTAGTCATATCTACTTACTGTATGTAGGTTTGTATTGCAGGGTGATCACAGATCATATGAACTTGATATTTTTCAGATGAGACCAGATTGTAAGATGCATGCAACTCATGGGTTTTCAGTCCGCAGGACCAGATCGGAACTAGTTTGAAGTAAAAGGCCTGAAGCACACAGTATTAATACTTGGTCTTCAGCACCAGCCCTTGCTGTGCTGCACTACTTAATATTGTCTACGTAGCCAAGGTCACTTAAACTGCAAGTGAGAATACTGCTGCTTCTGATTACTTGCTTCTGGTTACTTTTTGCATCAGCGTAGTGATGTAGGAAGAAACCCAGAAGAAATTTCTGATACTCTCACCCAAAGAAGTTATTGTGGCTAGGTTCCTGTTGGTATTTCAGCTCTGTGAAGCATAACATCCAAGCCTAAATCAACTGGGAATGGCAAATGGAATAAATTCTGAGAGATGACCTCACCTGAATGAGCATGCTTTTGATTGAAGTAACTCGGGGGGGGGTTCAAGAACCGGATCTGGCTGAAGACCTGGAACAGAAATGCTCTAGAAAACAAATCCTCCTCCTTGGTAGAGTCCGCCTAGCCAGTATTGAAAACAGTTTTTGCTGAGTGAAAGGTATATTCATCCGCATAGAAGGGCAATAAAAATATCGGTGACTTAACTCACTGCAAATTACCTGCCTGAATATAAATCAGTGAGCTGAAGTGTATAATTCCTTTGCAGAAAAAGTCAAATGCTGCATTTGCTCTTCCTGCAATAGGAAGCATTATTGAATTCCCCAGGTAAACTTTTGATTGGAAGGTGGCTGTTGAAAACAGTGAAACTTGATACAACTTCCTTGGGAACATAAGAGAATGCCTTAATATGATTATATCCTGAGCAAGATTCTGTGAACTCATGGGAGTATTGCAGCACCAGAAATTTCATTCTCTTCAGATACACAGACTGAAGAAACAAGTCAATTAGCATGTTTAAAGTCAAATTACCATTTTGCTTTTTCTGTGATGAGGATTGCATTAAAATGGTAGACGTTATTATGTCAAAAAATGTGTCTTGGTTTCTGAAGATGTGCTTCTCTGTGTTTGTTACGAATAGCCCTTTAATGAATTAGTGTCCATGTTGCTCTGCAGTGTACTGCTCTTGAATTCTTCAGACATCCAAGCTTGAGGCAACATGGTGATGAATTTCACAAAAGGTTAGAAATGCAAGCTTTTAATAAGTGACAAAATCTGCATTAGCAAGGACAGAATATTCCTTTTAATCCTCTATGCTGATTACCATTTTTGGCTTCTTGTCAGTATCATCAGCTCATGTTTTTATTACTGCCAGCTTGTGATGCTTATTCTCTTAAAATGAGTTCTGAAGTTTTGTGATTATGTGAGGTTATCAACTTTCCATTGATAAAAGAATAATTTTTAGTTTCAAACTTTAAAGATCTAATGTGGTCCCAAACAGCTGTAAAGCCATAAGGAAAAAACCATACACAGTACTTAAAATATTGTTATTGTTTGGGTTTTGGCTCCTAGTACTCTGGAGTATGTTGATTTTGCTCGTTTTCACTGCATATGCAGCAAAACTTTATGAAGTGCTAACTTTCTGACTGTACATAAGCCCTTGGGGACATAAGTAGGGTATTTTCAATTAAATCAGAGATAGGCTTATCTCCTGCTGGAGCTCTTCAGAGGATAGAATTTCTCTTTTGTCTCACTGGCAGCCTAGTAATGTGGCTATATTAATTGCCAGTACAAGGACGTAAGTAGCTTCCTGCTATCTGAGGAAGAGACACAAAGCAGGAAGTCTAGCTGACAGGTCCTCTAATGTTTAGATGCAGTCCTCCCCTTTAGCTTTGTTGCTTGTAAGACAGACAGCAGGAAGAACGTAAATCTTTGTACAGTGCTTTGCTTTTATAGTGTGTGTTTTGGTAGAGCAGTAGAAGGAAAATCTGTTCACAGAACCACATTAGCATTGAAGAGTCTGATGAACCAAAATGTCATCGAAGAGCCAGTAGGAATTGTTGGTATAGGGGAAGTGAGTTTGCATATTTATTTATTTATTTATTCCTTATTATGACTTGGAGCTTGTGGATGGAAGATGCATCTTTTTTTTTATGTTTTACTTGCTTTTTCAGCAACTACTGCTTAATCTTCCTTTATATGATTTGTCTCTAATAGAAATGAAAAACTTTGAAGCAATTAAAAATGAAGTGTTTGTTCTGTAAACTGTCGATAGTAAGTTTAATAAATGAGCATTGATAGTGCTGCTCTGGCACTGAATAAGAGGGAGAAGAGAATGCAGGAATTACAAGGGAATTTCATGTTTGCCTTCAGTTGTATAGACTGCTGATACTTTGGGTGCGCTGACATAGGGACAAATATTAAGAGGGCATATTGAACCTGGGGAATAAAATATCAGGTAATAAAATGGCAGATGAAATTCTGTGTTGATAAATACAAAGTTGCATATATTTACAGGAGAAGTCACATGGCAGTTCGAATGCATGGATAGGTCCTAAAATGCCATTGGTACTCAGGAAAGGGAAAGAGGATCCTTCTTTAAAATATCATCTCAACCCAGACATCTATCAAGAAGTTTAGAGTATTGAGAAGGAAAAATATCATTTATACACTGCTTAAATGTAAGGTTTGCTGTTGTCTTAAATGGTACATTTCTGATTGAATCATCTCAGAGAGTTGTAAACCCAAAGAAGATACAGAGAAGGACGGCATGGTAATTGAAAGAAAACAATTGCTTCCATAGAAGGAGGGATTAAATAGTTATAGCCTTTCAATCTGAAGAAGAGACAGCTGAATGGTGTGGGAAAGCAATATTATAGACATCTTTGAAATCATAAAGAGAGGGTAAATAGGCAGTAAGTAATTTCTCCCAATAGGAGTACTTGATGACAGTTATAATCTAGGAACTGCTTTTTCCCACAAGTATAGTTGAATTTTGGTTCTCATTTGTGCAGTAACATTAGGGAGGCCAAAATGAGTAGACTATGAATTTGTACAGTCTCTTGGAAGACAGGTCCATTGTCAGGGGGTATTAAACATGATGTTCAGATGTGATGGTCACCTTGTGGGCATCCTGAAGCTGTGGTTACTGGAACCTAAGGATATGTCCATGAGATATGATTCCCTGTATGTCCCGGTGCTTATGCTCCATTCCTTTTCATTGAGGGGACAGCTAGATCTAGTTCCAGAACAGGAAATTGCAGTTAGAAAATCGAGATGTTCCAATGGTGTCCAGGAGAGCTCCCCATTGTAAGCAGAATTGTATTGACTGCACAGGAGGTGAAACCTCTTAAATTGGAGGGATTTACGAAGATACTTAATTTGCTTAAGGGATGTGTAGGTAGAGTTGCTGTCTAGAGTTGTAGATGTGCTGCCTTGATATATATGTAGTGGCTATTGGCTTTCTAACATTTGTATCCTAACCAAATTATCACTTTATATGTAAGGCCAAGAACACTGTGTGAACCTGAAACTGAATTGACACTCTGTGTAGAGTGCAGAGTGATGATGCACTCTACAGTGAGTCATCTCTTCTCTCAGGACTTTTTTTCTTGCCTAGAAACTTGCATAATTTCAGGTTTGAGCAAGACAGTAGAAAAGGTCCAGAATTCTTGAGAAATGTCTATGCTGTTCTTGCAGCTATTAATTTTGTGTTGGCTAATCTGCATCTTTCACTGCCTGAACCATTGCAGTCCTGGAAACAGTCATGGAAAACTGCTCTCTAAAAGAGGGGAGAGCATTGTTCTCTGGTGCATCCACTTGATTACTTTTGATGATGACAAGAGAGTTCTTGGATCCAGTCCTATTTCCTGTTCACATATCATTGCCTTTCTATCAGCATCAGGTTTCTTTAGTCTCTAAACTCACATTTGTTTCCTAATGATTATATACAGGAAGGTCAGTTTTTTAAAAAGTCTAATTATTCAGAATTAAAGGAGAATAGGAAAATATTTTGTGTGTCTCATCCCTGAAAACTGTATTAAAAAAGAATTTGGGGTGTTTAAATTAGAAATGTTATTAATGGAATGCACTAGAGGGCTGTGACATCTTCTGTGGATAGAGAGAAGCCTTTGAGTTATCTGAAGTTCAGTACAGAACCTTAGCAAACAGCAGTTCTGGTCAAAGTTTCTGCTACTTGTTCTGTAGCAGAGTTGTGTGTGCTTTTGGGTACCTACAGATTGTTTAAAACACATAAGCACTGAGAATTTCTTACAGGCACCATACATTTAGGTACCTTAAAATCTGAATATTGTTTACATTTCTGTTGCTGATTTCTTATGACTGAAAAGATGCAGATAATAATGAAGGTGGAAAAGCTTTTGTCTGGAAGGTCCAGTAATCCCAAGTGATTATGAGGGTGGACTGCTTTTTAAAAACGAGCAGGAGAGCATCTGAATCTTAATTTTACTAAAGAAACACATCTCCAGAAAAAAAATTCCATAACTGCTTTTTTCTCCATAACTGCCTTCTGGTTTTGTGGACTTAGAACTATACTTAGTGCTACATGGTATTTAGGATTATGGCACAACAAGCTGAGGTCAAGGTGAGTATTTCTGTTGGTTGGCCCAACTGAGAACAGCAGCTCCTGCAGTCCTGTCAGGTGTTGAACCTTTTGTGTCTTTTTTGAGAAGGTGATTAGGATCCCTCCTCCTCTTTTGCCCACCAAGATTCTTGTGATTAGTCCTTTCAACTCAGTGATTGCAGCTTTGAAATAATCAGTTGTAGAACAGGCTCTGATTAATGTCTTCAAAATTTACTCTCTTGTAAATATTATGGGCAGAAATTTAATTTCTTATTTGCAGAAGAAATGAATTCGTGTGGTTGCAGACTAATGCGTGCCTGTATCAGAGCTGTATGAGTTTTTGTTTTAAACACCAAATGCTGAAATTATTTTGTACTGATATTTTTAGTGACAGCTGAATGCTTGAAAAAATGGATAGAACAAATGCTTGTTATGAAGCAGACTTCTTTCTAAGTCATTATGAACAGACATGTTTTTACAACATATGTTTAAAATAACAAAGTTTTGGGCATAGATGAATGTTAGCCATGAGTTTAGTCTCCATCTGAAGAAATTATTTAATGTTTGTGAGATGACCCGTTCTAAGCAGAAGGTACAAACAACAATGCTTATGTTGTTTGACATATTTGACTTGATGACTGTTTCTCACTTTAGACATGTTAAGTGACTTCTGTTAAGATTAAGTCTTTGTAGAATTGTGTCAAACAAGGTATCTTTCTTTTGTAATATTTGTAGATATATTTTTACATTATTTTTTTTCTTTTATTTTTTCATGCTTACCTTGTAAAATCGTTTCAGAAAGCAACAGTAAACTGTAAGTAAATTACATGCAAATTCCCAACAATTGCTTTGTTGCCCAATTGTATGGTCTGAAATGGAAGATTACAAGTATCAAAAATAAATTCCCCGTTGTAGCAGCAGATTATCACATGTATTGTGATTCAGTGATCACAGTGATAGCCTGTAGGATAACACCACTAAACCTACAACTATTTACATAAATTCCTGATGCTTTTTTCAGTGATTAAACTGAAATAATATTGTGGGGAATGTAAATTTTTTGGGGGGGAGTAAAGGGGAATGTGGGAGAAGATAATAGCATTGGAATTACTGAGCTTTTTCAACACTGTAGACTGCAGATCATAAGTATCTTCTTACAGGCTTGGGGAAGGGATTAGCTTAATATTTCATTGGAAAATGCATAGGCAAACGTTCACTGGTACTTTATGTGACAGTAGAAGGGGGAGGTAATTTTAGAATTCGTGCCTGGTTATAGCTTGTTTCATATCATTAGCAGTAGCAAACCCAGCAACAGATGAGTAAGGTAACACAGATGTAGCTGGCTTTATTCTACTGAAGCAAGGGTATGCAGGCACTTGCTGGGGAATGTGAACTGCAGTTTAGTTCTCCCATGAATTAAAAAAGGAAAGCAGTTTATAATGCTGCGCTTTATAGAGTAAAATAGTGCATAGAATAAAAGTGCACTTGTCTACAATAAAAGCAAACTATATATATTGAGAAATTGTAATAGTTTACTGCTGCTGCATGTTTACTTCTCTTGCACCTGAAATAATTTTTCACTTTATATATAAAGCCAAGTCTACCTTCTACATAGAATCTGTCACTAAAAATATAATAATGAAAATATAAATCACTCTATGTATCACTCTGTCTTTAAGTGTGGGCTTAAATTGCAGCAGACTCAGGTTAAACATTAGGAAACTTTCTAGTAGAAAGGGTAATGGAGCACTGGACTAGATTGCCTGGGGAAGTCATCCATCCCTGGAACCTTTGGAACAAAGTCTGCAAATACTGCCAGGAGGGGTGTGAGTATGGTTTATAATCCCACTCCACCACTTTGTGTAACATAGGATTTCTCAAAGTCAGTTCTATTCCTATTTTTCTGTGACTTTTTTTCTGTGGGAAACTCAGATCACAAGTCATAGAATTGGATGTTTGTTCTGAAAGCTGGGACCAAAAAAAAATCCTAGCAATTTAAATGGTGCTTTGAAGCAGCATTTCCTTGTAGTAATATTCTAAATTGCTTCCAGTAAGAAAACAAAATCAACCATTCTGTGCTTTTTTTGAATTTCAGACCACTCAGTGGACTACTGTTTGTGTAAAATTTAAATTTTACAGCAAAAAAAAAGTTGCTACAATTTTTTTTATTACTTATAATTCATAACAACTGTTGTTTTAATTTTTAAAATCACAATTCTAGTTAAATGTGTAATAAAATGACTTTTTCTTTTTGGGTGCCTACTGTTACTTCTCAAGTATCTTATTTAAAATAATTCCTCAATTACTCTTCTGAATAAATTGTTTTAAGCCTAGTTTATTGTACCTGGACCCTATATAAAAACCAGCAAGCATACAATAGGTTTTATTTTCATATTGGGAGTTGCATTTGTTGTCTGGCTTCCTTATGCTATTTAAAGAAGGTGTTTTTCATCTGTTTCATCAGAAATTCATAGTCCATCCTCAGCCTCTCTGGGTGACTGCAGAAGACAGAATTGTGGCATCACAACAGATTGGAAGTTGAGCGAGTTGAGGGTAAAAACTTTTAATATGATTATTCACAGCTATAAGAGCAGATCAAATAAAACATTCAAGACAATAAAGAGTCCACTAAGAAATCAAAAAGCACCTTACTGTATTATAATGTCTCTTGCAGGTTGTTTTTAAATCGGAGTAGATAAAAATAAATAGGACTGAAAGCTTGAATGTAAAATGTTAATGTTGTGTACAGGCTTTTTGGGGGAGCATTAGGTAATGAATGGCCTATAATGAAATACTGAATTAGTAAGTGTAATGGTCTTGGCAGCTGTTTCTATGTGAAAGGTAGTAGGTATCTACATAATCTAAATGTATATGGTATTTATCTCAGCTTGTTTAATACAGCCTTACAGAAGAATGATAAATAGTGTACCATCAGGTGCTTCTTTCAGGAGAGAGAGGAGAAATGTGAAGAAAATTAATTCTTAATAAATAGCATTCTTAGTAATGTCTTTATTTTAATTTCTTTAGACTATGTCTGAATGTATCCAGCTCTCATTTGCTGTTTGTAGAATTGGCATTTACACGGTAAGGCAATGTTCTAACTAACTAATTTGTATTAGTGTTAATGACATTTGAGTGAAAAGAAGTTAGTTAGTTTTTTGGGATCAGGATTAAGTAATGTAGTTAGCAAAAGGGATTTGTCATATTAGTTTACATAAACTACAGTATGGGTTCATCCTGTCAAAGATTTACTTTGAATGAGAGAGAAAGAGTCAACCTCTTAAGTTGTAAGAAAATTTAGAATTCATGTGTATCACTTGCTGAGGATTCTGGCCTAATGTAATTGATGAGGAGTTTGTATGCATTTGTTTTTAAATATCCATGATGTTTGAGTAATGTTGTACATCAAAACATGTTAGCTAAGTGCACATATTGTTGTAAGCTATGTCTGGAGTGCCTTAATGTTTTCCGAATGCCGTTAAGTTAAACTTACCAAACCTTAATTAAGTTATATAAAAGAAATGTGAACTTTACTTCAAACATATGTCCCAAATATGCTAAGTTATTTTTTCATGCTGCTCCTAGTTGTTCCAATTAATGATGAGAAGAGCTAGATGAATGGGGTGTTTCCTAGAAATTCATTGTGTAAGCTCTGCTCTGCTTACACAATGTATAAGACACTGTTGTTCAAATCATGCTTCAAGTCCTGCAGCTTTTGGGGTGGGAATGCTGCTGCTACTGTTAATACTTTTCAGGAGGAAGCTTGGCACGTACTGCTTCTTGTTTTATTAGTCACAGTGTGACTTTTGAACACCTGTGATGAGGGCTATATGCCACCAGTAAGTCTTACCTGAGAACAGAATCACGAAGCTTAGAATTTGGTTACAGATAAAATTTAATATCTCCTTGAGGTTTTTTTTTTTTTTGCTATGACAGTTGCCTGAGTTCTGTTTCCAGCACCTAAAAGACTATTTTCTAAATGGTAGAAAATAATAGATTTGGGCAATATGGAGAAAATCCTCATGGAGGAAACTGTTGCTTGCAAAGTCAAAGGCATATTTTCCTGATGTGTTTAAGTTCCCTAGGAGGACTTTCACTCTCCAAATTCCTATCTGATAAGAGTATACTTATCTTTAAGGATCCAAGAGGGTTACAGTATGATGTTTTAATGGCTGTAAGGTATGCAAACCATCTGCCATCTCTTTAGAAAGCTATAGTAAGCTGTCCAAATTATGCCCAAGGAGGATGTCCAAGTATAAATGTATGTGTGTTGCACATTTGGGTACAAGCAGTATAGTGTACAGCAAAATACACCCTCTGACAATAATTGGTTCTGTTTCAGTTTAAAATTGTGAGTGTGGTGTGTATCCTGCAGTGCACTGCTAAGCTGTGGTAGCTGCATAGTTGGGTAACTGGTATCTCGTTGAGACTTTTTGTCCAGCATAGTATTTAATTTCATCAAACCTTTCAAATTGCAGACTATAAAGAGCTAGCTTTGTTTATGGAAATGCTGAGAGGAACTGATTTCATCAACTGCTGGTACCTAAGGGAGGAAAGTGAGGATGATGATGAGTAGGCTTCAGCGCATCCAGTTGCGCTGTTGTGGCCACAGTGTAGAGGTAGAATATGCGTCCCATGTAAAAGGCTAAAACAGTTCCTTTAGGAAAATGCTAAGTGCTGAGAATAGTTGCTTATGTAGAAATGCCTATCATTGGAAAGGTGAATTTGGGGTGATCTGTAGGGAGAATGGGTTTGGACAGCTTTGGAGGCGCAGTGTGGCAATTCCTCCCTCTGCACCGTGCTCTGCTCCTGCTCAGTTGTGTAACACACACACACACACACACACACCCTCCCCCAAAGGTTTTGTTGCTGGGGTATGTGAGCATCTGGCAGCTGGCAAGTATGGTGCTCCCTGTGATGTCAAGAAACAAATGACAAAACTCCATATTTCTCATTTAATTAATCCCTTATATTTTGTATTGAGTGCTTTCTACTGCATGCTGTTTTGCAGATCTAATAGATTATTTTTTTTTGTTATTTGATTTTTATCCAAAAGCTAAGCAGTCCCTTAAATGCTAGTCCTTGCTAGCACCATGTGTTTGTTTTGTGCTGTATTACTTGGACACTTCCTGTTCTGCAAGTCCTTGTTGTACAGGGCTGCAGGTAGCTTGCAAAGGCTCTTGGTCCTGTGGACTACAGACTTCTCAACTGTTAGTCTGTTATCAAGCTGCTTATCAGTAACACTCTTGAGCACCCATTACTTCAGCTGTGCTGCTCCATTAAATAGGCTTCCTGTTTTTGAGGCCTGTACAGATTATGAGGTGGAGGAACGGTTTGTATAGTTATCCATGGCAAAAGACCCTGTGCTGCCTTCAGCTGCCATAACTATGAGGATAAAGCTTCATTGTCTTGAGCTAGGAAAAACAGATCTTTGCAAGAGTACAGAAAGATATGTGATGCCCATTTTGGGGCATTAAACCAGATGAGATTACTTAGAAGTATATACCTTTGAAGGGGGGAAGTAGAAAAGCAGAGGTGGTTAATATAAAAAAAACTGTGTAGATATTCTGAAGCTGAAGGATATGTATCCTGAAATGAAAACATAAACTAAATAAAAACTTTTGAGATTAAAAAAAAAAAAAAATCAATCAACCACCCAACCGAAATAGAACTCTATTTCCTCTGCATGTTTCAGGCAGCTAGTACCTTCTCACAGAAGTACCAGTCTTTTCAGACACGTTTCTGCTTCTGCCACACTAGTGTCTGAATCAGAAGCGTCAGTTGGAAGTGTGGGAAGAGACAGATAAATTACTTCTTGAATCTGTGTGACTGTGGAGATTGTAAGCATATGACAGTTTGTATCAAGGCTTAATCATTGTATGATCATTAACTTCCTTTCTGATTCAATTTTCTTAACCAGGTGAAAATCCTAATAAAATAATGATGGAGAGTTCAAACTACATGAACTTCACAGGAAAAATAATCAAAACCGTGTCATCTTATAAGACTGTTTTTGTGATGGGATGTTTGCCATCTTTATAGATATTTAGGACTCCATCTCAGAAACAGGTTGCATGATTATATGCCTACACATCTTCTCTAGAAGGTTCTCTGATACTCTACTAGGCTTTGCGATTGTGCGATTGTGGTGTTTTGGTTGTTGTTTTGTTTTTAACTCCTCAACTGTTTGCATATAATAGCAAGCTTTTGTGAACATGGGTAATAAGATATTCTTTCTTGTCCCTACCCCCTAAATGTGACTCCAGCAACAAGTAATTGTCGTATTGCTTGTTTTGGATAACAAAAGCCTCTGCAGTGGTGAGAAGCATGCAGAAAAACTAAGGAGACTTAGTGGAAGTGTGATCCTTTGCTGTTATGTATTAAAAAGAAAAATAGTGGAAAATAATGTTTTCCCTTCTCAGGAAATTAGAAAGTAATAGTTTTCCTTGATTGCAGAATATGGCATCAATAGATTAGCAATTAGAAAACACTCATTTTAAAAAAAAAAACAACAACAAAACAACCAACCCTTTTTAGAGCTTTCTGATTCTCAGATGCTGCTTATGGCAAAAGTGATGCACTCTAGCAGTATTGCATCAATGTTGGCATCTTCTTCCTGAAAATGACGCGTAATAGATATTCTGGTATTAGTAGCCTCTTGGCTTGAGATATGGAAATAAATGATGCATTTATACAGCTGTGCTTACTATAGTTTATATATGGTAAATATCGTAAATGATGCAAATATGCTTTTAGTTTACTTTGGATTAATTTACATTTGTCTTTGTTTATAATGACAAATTCATGTCTTGAAATGGTTTGACTGGAAACAGCTGGAATTTGTCTGATGTTTGAACAAAACAGAAATAACATTTATTCATGAAATAGTGGAGGAAGTGGAGTGGAAGCTCTTCAGAGAAGAGAAAGCAACTGAGGCGGTAACTAAAGGCAGTCATGGCACAGGAGGCAAACATGGGAGCATGTTTGGAAAGGTGCAGGAGCCAGCCTGTGACTTACAGTATGGAAAACTTCCTGTGAGACTCTTCCCCTCCCTGATGTGGTTTCCCATTGGAAAATGCGAAGTTAAAGTAATAATAGAGCTCATATAGTATATCCTGTCTACTCCTCCCTTTCCCTGTTGTGTCCTTGACATGAGCAGCAAAACAAAGGCACAAAAGGGCAGCAGGAAAAAATCCTTTTATGTGCTACCCTTTGGGAAATGTGGACAATTCCATTCACAGCCACTGTTGATATTCTGTGGGTAGACTGCTGGAAATGAAATGTATAAATGTTTTCAATTTCCAGCCTTAAATAAAAGGTGCTTGCTATCACTGATCTTGTCAGTGGCTTGTGTTTGATGGGAGAATATGTACTTTGTTGTTGCAAATCTGTAGTCAAACCACCATGGTGGCTAAGGTGCACGTTGCTACCAACTTAAGAGAAAGAGAGGCAGAATATTCTGAATGCATGTGGTGTTCTGTACATAAGAATATTAGATATATTGTGGATTTTTTTTTCTGTGAGCTATGAGACTTTCCCTTCTACTGTTCTGAAATAAAGGAAGAATTGTAAATTAGTATAAATTTTTTTTTCACCCAGGGCCAGGGTGAGGATGAGAATACAGTTCTCTACCCCTTTGCTCCACAGCGTTCATTGGTTCCAGGTAACCTGTGCTCGAATTGCTGAGCAATCTCTCCTTGTGGCCAGAGCTCAGCTGACCTGCCCAAAGAGCTCAGCAGCTTGGTTCAACCAGTGCTGCTGTGACAGCACTCCTTCTCTGAGCTATTAACTGATACACGCTGTACTTAGAGTCCTTTGACAACATCTGTCAACTAGTAATTGATTTCACTATGGTTTGCCAAATTAGCCTGTTAATTTTTGTCACAATTAAGCGTCTGTTTAATGAACTTGCAGGCTGCAAAGAGCTTTGTCCAGACCTAGCGACATTATGATCTTGGGTTATGTTCTTTCTGACTAGTGTTTGCTGTCCATGGCCCCTTCATGCTCTAGAAAACAGCAGTGCTGTTCCACAGACCATTAACTTTAGGGAGGGCTAGGAAAAAAGCCCAGATCCTCATTACAAGAGTCTCAGATCTTTTCTGTTTGTACAAATTATTGCTCAGTTTGTATTTATCAGAGCTATGTGGTTAGTTCTCCTGTACATAAACTCTGTTTTACATCTCTCTTTGGAAGTCAGGAATCCTGATCTTCAACGTTGCTGTCTTTCAGAAGACAGTTGTGTAACGTACTGGCAAAATGTCATGTTTTGCCTTCAGTGGCTGGTCGACACAAAAGATAAACTACTCCTGTAGGCTCCAGTGATACAGGGAGTGATTGTGTGAGCATGGAATTTTCCTTTTGGCCTCTGCTGAGCAGCCTTTTTTTTTTTTTTTTTTTTGTACAATTTGCAAAGTAGCCCCTTTAATTATAAAAATAAGAATTCTCTTAAATGAATAATAGGTTTAAAATGTAAATGGTAAGTACATTGCAAAGGAAATTTATTAAAAGCCCTGACAATCTCTTATGAAAAATATCACATGCTTGAAATTTGAGCTGCCCTGTGACTATGGACTCGGAAGGGTAGTACTGGGGCATGTTGATTTACTAAGTGGCAAGTGTACAAATCCAGCCGATGGCTACATCATTTGAATTACTGAGGGGGCAAAAACACTCGAAGTGGATCTTCAGTGAAAGTGGATTTTTTCTTTCACGTTCTGTAGTCAAGAGGTTGAGACTGTATGTCGCCGTGAGGTTTGCAAAAAACGAGCTAGTTTGCAAGGGTTCCTAGAGTCTAGTGGGACAATTCTGAATTGGGGTGAAAGATTGCCCTATGATTATGCTAAAAGTTGCATGCACTGCTGTGTGTGTGCAATCACATCCTCTACTTTGTACAGTTGCATAAATAAAAGCCTAACAGGGGACTTGCAAGTGGAAATAGTGAGTCTCAGTAATACATACCATTCATAATATTGGCATACGGTTGTATCTATTGTTCTGATGTTGCACTCCTCAAAAGCCGTGTTCCATTTGATTAATGAATTGTAGATTGGTTTTGGTTGGTATGTATTTGCTTTTAACAGGAGCTGGACAACCACAATATATTAGAAATTATATTTCTTGCACAATAATTACCTTTTTCATAAGATGTCATGTTACAGCAGAAGTGAGATTAGTCTGTTCATCACATTTTAGGCTTGTTTTGATACTATGAGCTCAAAGCCTTGTCTGTTTTCCTTAGGCTGATAAAATATTGCTTTTCCCTATGAACATGTTTACATTATATCCTGAGGGCATTAGTGATATGTTACTATTATGATTACTACTGTAAATAGTTCAATTCTGTTTTCTGAAGACATCCTGCATTTGTTGAAGAATAGTATCTTTTAAGGGAAGAGGTCACATGAGCTGATTTTAGATAAAAAATAAATAATGGACGTGCATGAAATGCCACCAAATTTAATCTGTTATGAGTTAGCTTTTTTGGGGGGGTAAAGACCCGTCTGATTCTCTCCATTAGTGTCTCTTGGTGTTTTTAATGATTGCCCTCACCATAAAGTTAAAAATATTTGCTCAGGTGTTTAAGTTAGTTTTTTTTTAAGTGGTCTGCTGAATTTCTTACTGCTGCAGTTTCTGTATAGTTACGATCTGCCATCTTCAGAATTCTTTCAGACTGTATCCATGTGTAATAGAAGACATAAGTGCTTTGGGAAGGCTGTTCTACAGCATCCTTTAAATCCTCTTAAAGTAAATAGCCCTTTCTAGATCGGCCTTCTATTGAAATACTTATATTTTGATCAGTTTGATTATATTTCACACAAATCTTAAACCTATTTATATTCTGTAATATGAAAACCTTTGAAAAGTGCCACTTTTTTTTTATTGGCAAGGATTGATATAGTACAAAATTGCATTGAATTTTTAGTGAGTTTATATTGCTGGCTATTATATTGTTGAAGTGTAGAAAACCAGTGTTTAGTAGATACTGTAACTTCATACAATGGTTCCATGGGTATAACTAAGTATAAATATTTGTACTTCAAAAGTTAGATTTTGAGTAATTAAGTGTATTAGTTTCTCAAATACCATTTTGGGCAATAGACTTTCAGGAATTGGTAAGATGTGAGAAGTGTTGTCCAGGATGTTGTCAGTCCTGGAAAGTAGAGGTTGGTTTCAGCTGTCACATGCCATGTTGTAACCAAGACTTTAAAATTATGTTTCTCATATTGACATGGTTGCCTGTATGAACATAGGCAAATCTCTTGTACTTCCCTTTGCAGCAGTATTTGTTCTAAGGCTTCCCAAACTTGCAACTTCAATTTCTTAATTGCATTTAATACTGTCAGTTAAAGCATTAGACCCACCTCGTTTCACTCAGCTCTTTTGGTATCCTCTTTAAGAGCACACAAACACAAATAATTTCCCGCGCAGTTACTTTATTAAATGTCGCACCTCAGGCCAAAATGCGACCTGCCGTATTTGCTCTCCCTCTTGCTCTTTGAGGTGCAGTACTCCTCTGTGCTTTCAGCGTGTTTGCTTCTTGTTGAAGAGAAACACGTAGCGCAGTGCATGGGCCTTCCTCAGCCCGAGTCACATGAAATACATCTGTATGTCCTGTTTGAGATAGAGCTGCAAGGCTGCACGGAAGTGATTTTTACTTGCAGCAGTTTAGGTAGCGTAAGGTTGAAGCCAAATACTCTTGACCTCTGACCGTTCTGTGCCAGAGTGTTGATCGCCTGGCTTGGGAAGCGGGCGTAACTCCCTCATCTCCTCAGAACTTCTGAACATCAGCCAGGTGGTGAGTTTCTTTTTGGTTCAACTGCTTATGGAATTACCTCAATGTAATCTGCTGATGTTTGTCATGATTTTTTCTTTTTCATCCCACAGTTATTAATTATTTTACATATTTTCTACACTTCCATCCTGTTCAATGGTCCCTTAAGTGTCACCTTTTTTTTGTTCATCTCTGCTGTCATGCTGTTTCATCCTGGCCTTCTCTATGAGATCAGACTTCTTGCCACTGACAACAATAATGCTTTTTATTCTGTACAACTCACTCACCTTACACCTCAGACTTGTTTCTTAGTGTTGTTTTGTTAATTTCCTCCAGTTTTAGAGTAGTGTTTTAACCTCTTCAGTTTATTAGGTAGTGGTAGTGGCGGTGGTGGAAAGCTGTATGCGCAGATAAAACATTTTGAAGTAAATTGTACAGTAGGATGTCTTTCCATCAAATTCCATTAATGTCTTTTTTAAACACTGTTCACACTGTAGCGTCGTCAGACAACATATATTTCAATTTATGATGATGATTTGTTCCCTGATTCTAAAACTGCATGCATTTCCAAAATATAGGAGATTTTTTTTTCTTAGCCTGTGTTGTGTTAGTGTTCTCTTGAAGATCCGCTTACTTCATTTTGTTGTCATTTTGAATTACAAGGAAGACATTCCAGTGCATTTCTCTGGATTATATACTCTTAAGTAATAACCCCTATGTATAGGGTCATACCTAGAGGCCTGACAGAGACTGATACTTTGTTCGATTCCTAGCGTAGTCTCCACTGTGACAAGCAGACCACAGGCAGATATGTAATGTATCAAACACAGCAGTGACCATGGAAATGGTGCAAGTTCTGTGCCATGTACACTTCTTGTCTACGTGTGGAAAACAAGGTGGGGTTTGTTGTGAAGTTGAATCTCTATAGACAAAGATCCCAGAAGGATGAAGAGAGTGAAATGAACATGTAGAGTAAAACTTGACAAAGACTTTTGGTTATTGATATCAAGGTTTATGTTTCAGGTGCTTTTGTCTTGCTCTTTATAAGAATTGTGTGTTGGTTTTCCTCTGCTTGAATTTATTGGCTATTGAAGAAAATCTATTGAGAGGGAGTTTTATAAGATCAGGTTGGGTCATGTTGTGGGATGTTAAGAGAGAAGTAACTCTTGGTTTCAAGGGTTCTGAAATGCTTTTCACTGCAACATCTCACTTGACTTTGAAAGTAAGGTGATTCAAGTGATGGTATCAAGTGTGGAAATGCACTTCTTGACATAGCAGATTAAAAAGCAGGCTAGAGTAGCATGAAAATCCCAAATACTGGACAGTGGGCAGGAGTAACGTAGGGATTTTAAAAGAGAGTTCTAAATCCAAATACCCTGTGAATAAGGTCAAAATGTATATTAAAAAAAAAAGTTGCTGTGGTATGAGTTGTGCTGAGCCAGTGGAAATGTGAGGCTCTAGGACTGTCAAATAATGAATAAGAAAACCACAGCAAAGTAACTGGGTTTTTAGGTATGTGCTCTGCTGAGACTCTAATGTAATGTGAATTAATTTTATGTAAGATGTATTCTTGAATAATAATCTAGTAGATGGTAAATCAGTTTCAGATGGAAAATACGAAAAGAGCTCTTCCCAAGTGTGAAAGCAGCTGAACGTATTTGGACACATTTATGGAATTCTTCTTCATGATGGTTTTATTATTCTGTCTGCTTGTATTCCTGAACCCTGCAGCTAGAGGCTCAACTTCAAAAATTCCTGATGAGCCGCAACCCATTTTGTCTTTTTCATCAGGGTAAAAGGAGGTGTAAAATGCAAACAATTTACTGATATTCCACAGCAAGTTCTAGGAAAAAGCTTGTGGTTCTGAATTACAGTGCCTTCTGCAATTGAATGTCGGGGCATTTGAATTCTGACCTTAACCTTCTGCTCTTTTTACTGTTGACATTAAAAAAAATATATTATTATTGCAAATTTGTTTGTGAACTCTAGTACAGGAATAAGAAATAACAGGCTTGTTTTGTGGCTTGTTCTATGCAAGTTAGGGATTTTCCCTTTCAAAATTCAGTAGTGTAGGAAACTCTTTCCCAAGGAAGGAAGATGTTAGCAATTTGCTCGATTGCTTAAATAATATTGCAAAGAATTCCATTTGATTTCTTGTTGTGACTCCTCTTTCCCCTTTCTGACTTCATTGAAATTTTCTTTTCAAGATTTCTTTAGGTGACTTAGGTGCCCCAGGTAAGGTGACATAACTTTTCCTCTTAGCATCAGATTCTAATTAAGTAACCATTTCTTTCCATAGGCACTAACTGCGGTATTGTATGTGACCAGGGTTCAGGATTTTCTGGTTTTGATCCCCTGTTCCCTTCACTGTTAGAATATTTTTGGTAAAAAAACCTTATGTTTTATTGCAGTGTGTGTATTGCCTGCTTACCATAACAACTGCTGCAAGGAAGGCCTTTTGCTCTTAAGGAAAAGATACTTGGTGGAAAACTAAAGAGTGAATAGCAAATGTGGTGCCAAAACCCATTTTTTTTTTTTATAAGAGTCATACATAAATTTTTACTATTATATTCTCAGTATGTTGAGCTATGGCAGGTCTTTGTGTTGCTGTTTAGACACTGGTCACTGTTGTATTCCTTTGCTCTTAAACCAATTTCTGTTTCTTACTGATGGTTATGTCTGTGTTTTGTACTGAAAACAGATTCCTTGCTTGAAGAGCAAGCTTGGGTCTTGGTGAGCTTTGCAAGAGTTATTTTGATTATCAAAGAAGGTCAATGACTATTTTGGGCTTGTCAAGGTTGAAATGCCTACTTTTTAAAGAAGGGCTTAATTGAGAAAGGTGCTTTATAGACCAATGAATTAATGGATTAATGTGTCGCTGAGGCAAGATTTCATGGCATGGATTGGTAAAATACAAAAAGCCTCAGAAACAGAATCTTGATGCGCAAATGATTCTGTTTTTCATGTTCACAAGATAGAATCATAACAAATGGGACTGAAAGGAATGAGACTTATCTAATTCCTCCCTGGCTCAGATGCTGGATGAGTTATGGTCAAACCACCTCTGACCAGACTTGTTCTCTAAAAAACCCCAGCAGATTCCATAATCTCTTCTGTCAATCTCTTCCTGCGCTTGACTAGCTGTACTCTTCTACACACTGTTTTTATAAGATCTAACCTAAATCTCCTGGTAATCTCTCTTGCTACAGTTTAAGCTCTTCTTTGTTTCACACACAGCAAACAAAGAGAAAAGTCTGTTCCTTTGTTGTTTGAAGATTGATTGTCACGTACTTTTTCAGCTTTTTGTAAATTAACAGATGGGTCATTCTGTACAGAATCTTGATGTTAGAACCAGAGTGAAGAGTTATTTGTGTGGCAGGTTACAATTCAGAGGTGCTGTTATGTAGCTCCCCTTTGTTGTCAATAAACAGAGATCAGAAGCAGCATAGTATTTTAATGCTGAATATGTTAAATTGCTTGATGAGGATCATTTACTGGGGAGGCAATCTTTTGTCAAGGATATCTGGAAAGAGTCTTAGAAGATAAGTTTCACCAAATTAGCACTTGGTTTTATTGGACAAATAAAACCAACAAATATGTATGTTCCTAGAGCAGTGCGTGAAACCATGAAACAGATTTAACTTTTTATTTCCCCTTTCTAAAGAGACTCACCGTTGTGGCTCAGCACGTTTTCCATAGCAGCTGGTAAGATAAAAATTTTTATAGTGGCAAGATTCTCCCCCCTGAAAAGTAGTATACTTAGAACAAAAAAGCACTGTAAATGCTTCCATCATTTAATGGTATTTGGTTAACAGGGAACTTGAATCACTATGAAGTTACACTTCAGGCCTTAACTTCTCGTATTACTTACAGGCCAATTAACTTCAGCACACCTGTTTGCTTTTTTTTTCATAGAAAGAATTCATTCTATTTCTGATTTAACAATAAGGAAGTTGTTATTTAAAAGTTGGAAATCTGTTAACAGGGTTGAGTCAATACATGTGTGATTTTTATGGAATGTAATGCTGATTCTTTATACAGCTAAAACTTGATAAATTTGAACAAATTGTAAGTCTGGTTCACATTCTGCTTATGCACCACCAAAGCTCAATGACTGGCTCTTAGCACTAGGGCTCTTTTCAGTTGTTTCAGGACACTCTACCTGGTTAGTTTTATAGTCTAATAGAGCTATTTCCTGTTTAGTTAAGCTTTTATGAAAAGGCAAGACCTGTAGGGCTTTCAGTGAGAATGTGTTTTGTTGCTTAAATTAGAGAAGGTGAGCTTAATTCACATTTTATGCATAAGCGTTAATATGGTTATGGTGATTAAACTATAAATTTAAATGATTGGTGTTTGTTCAGATGTTTCTTGCTTCATATAAAATGAATTAAATGGTTTGTTGCCTTGCTGCATTTGAAGCAGTACGTATTTCAAACAAACTAATATGTCCAGTTTTCTACTTATTGTTATTTGCAAGTTTCTGTTTAGACTAATCTGCAGTGTATAAAGTTTCTCTTCTGTCCCGTTTGTTTACTTTGGAGTTTATCCAAAAGGCACTTGCTTAAGTAGTTTCTCATAGCTTTTAGAAATCCACATTCCAGTTGAAAGAATTATTAGTATGTTTATACTAATCAATTTACATAATTTGTAATAAATTCTGTATCGTCCATATTTTATGTTTGTGTAATAAATGAAGTATAATGTCTATTTCACAGAATGTGCATCAAGAAACAGATAACACCATCAGAATGCCAAAAAATATTGTGAAAATGTGAATATTTTCGAGAGCTATTTTTCTTGAAGAATAAGTCTTGAAGAATTACTTCAAAATAAGTAAATATTTTGAATGATAAGTTGAGTTAGATGCTTAAAATAAGTTATGCTTATCCTCAGCATCAAGCAATGCTGTGTTGTTCTCTAATAAAGTTGAGGGGTGGCAGTCAGAAAGATTTTTAGATAAACCGGTGAGCTAGATCAGAGAATAAAATGATAATTTTAACATGTGAAACAGATAGCTCTGGAATGCTTACAAGTTAAGCATGTTTTTGTTGATCTTGTTGGAATCAACCTGTCATATGCAGGTTCTGACTGCGACAGGAAAATATTCAGCTGCACATGATATAGGTAAATCTGTCCAGGTATGTCAAGAGCAACAAGAGAAGCTCCTATAGGTACATCAATGATAAAAGGATAAATAAGGAATATATGGGCCCTCTCTAGAAGGAAACAGGACATGTGGTTACCCAGGACATGGAGAAGACTGAGGTGCTCAACAGCTCTTTTGCCTCGGTCTTCACCAGCAAGGGCTCTAACCAAACTGCCCACATCATAGGAGGCAAAGGCAGGGACTGGAAGAATGAGGAACCACCCACTGCAGGAGAAGACCAGATTTGAGACCATCTGAGGAACCTGAATGTGCACAGATCCAGGGGACAGATCCACAGATACATCTTCAGGTCCTGAGGGAACTGGCGGGTAAAACTGCAAAGCCACTATGCATTACATTTGAGAAGTCAGGGCAGTCTGGTGAAGTTCCTGCTGACTGGAAAAGTGGAAACACAACTTCCATTTTTAAAAAAGGAAAAAAAGGAAGATATGGGGAACTGTAGGCTAGTCAGTCTCATCTCTGTGACCAGCAAGAACATGGAGCTGATCCTCCTGGAAACCATGCTAGGGCTCATGGAAAATGTGGAAGTGATTGGTGACAGCCAACATGGCTTCACTGTGGGCAAATCATGCCTGACAAATTTGGTGGCCTTTCTATGATGCCATTATAGTCTTGGTGGATAAGGGAAGAGCAACTGATGTGTCATCTACCTGGACTTGTGCAAAGCATTTGACGCTGTCCTGCATGACATCCTTGTCGCTAGATTGGAGAGTCATGGATTTCGTGGATAGACCACTTGGTGGATAAGGAATTGGCACTCAAAGAGTTGCATTCAATGGCTCACTGTCCAAGTGGTGAGTAGTGAGAAGTGGAATTTCTCAGGGGTGGGTGCTGGGACTAGTGCTCTTTAACATCTTTGTTGATGACATGGACAGTGTGATAGAATGCACACTCAGCAAGTTTGCTGATGACACCAAGATGTGTGGAACAGTCAACACACTGGAGGTTGCCATGCAGAGAGACCTGGAGAGGTGGGCCTTTGCAAACTTCATGAAGTTTAACAAGGCCAAGTGCAAGGTCTGCACGTGGGCAAGGGGAATCCCTAGCACCGGTACAGGCTGGGCAGAGAATGGCTTGAGAGCAGCCCTGAGGAGAAGGACTTGGGGCTGTTGGTGGATGAGAAGCTCAACATGAGATGTCAATGTGCGTTTGCAGCCCAGAAAGCCAACCGCATCCCGGGCTGTATCAAAACAAGTGTGGTCAGCAGATTGAGGGAGGTGATTCTGTCCCTCTGCTCTGCTCTTTTGCGACCTCACCTGGAGTACTGTGTCCAGCTTTGGAGACCCTAACAAAAGAAGGATACGGACCTATTGGAGTGAGTCCAGAGGAAGCCCACAAAAATGATCAGAGGGCTGGATCATCTCTCCCATAAAGACAGGCTGTCAGAACTGGGGTTTTTCGGCCTGGAGAAAGGAAGGCCCTGAGGAGACCTCATAGCAGCCTCCTTCTGGTACTTAAAGGGGGCCTACAGGAAAGATGGAGAGAGTCTCTGTCAGGAGTCTAGTGGTAGGACGAGGAAAGATGGCTTTAAAATGAGAGGGGAGATTTAGATTAGATACTAGGAAGAAGCTCTTTACTGTGAGGGTGGCGAGACCCTGGCACAGGTTGCCTGGGGAAGTTGTGAATGCCTCATCCCTGGAAACATTCAAGGCCAGGTTGGATGGTGCATTGAGTAATCTGGTCTAGTGGGGTGTTTCTCTGCTTATTGCACGGCACTGGATTGTTAAGGTCCCCTTCACCTCTGAACGTTCTATGATCATGGGTATATGCAAATATAAATGGTTTCCTCATAATTGCATTAATTTTAGAAGTCATGCTCCAAATCTTCAGACAGTTCTTAGTGTTATGTTAATATTAGATCACAAAATTGTTACTAGTTTTTCTCTGAAGTTGTAGTTTAGTGATGTTGTCCTACTTATCAACTGCATTTGAATTAGATGTTTTAAGATCTATGAACAGTTTAGTAATTTTTTTGGAGGACAGTTTCTTGATTTACCTCACCATTTTTTGATTGCTCCTGTGAAGGGCAAACAGCAAAGAATTCACCAAAGTTCATTATTTTGGTGCTGTCGCTATCAACATGGCAAAGCTAAGCTATGTTAAATCCAAATGGTTCTGTGTGTTTAAGAGACAAGAGGCTGTGCAGCTGATTTTAGAATCTTCTGGCTTTGAAATGCCTGTATACAGTCCCTGAGCACCAGTTCCAAACTGGTTTGTGCGATGGAATTAATGTCAGAGTGCTGCATTTTGCAGGAAATTAATGTGACTTTCCTTGTTTAAAACAGATTCCAGCGAACAACCAGAAAAATGAAAACCACATAAATGAAAACTAATTTTTCTGTGGTGTCACATTAGATGATTATCTAATAATTTAAACAGATGGCTATGTGCAATTTTTATTTTAGAAGTACCTCTGCAAATATGGAAGAAAATGTTATATTTTTAGAACTCAGCATCCTACATGTTTTTTTTTTTCCCCCCAAAGCCTGAAAGCAGGACACATACTTCATAATGGTGGTTTAATAAAATGAAATACATTTTACAGTGATCATGATATGACACTGAGATAATTTGAAGAAATGGCCTTTGTGTTGTGAGGACTTAACAGGCATGATTCAGAATTTTTGAGGTTTGTTTGGGGCCTGGTGTGTTTTTTGGAACTGGTATTCTTTTTTCCCCTCTGGCCTGACAGATAAGGCTTGTTTTGCTCTTCTCTTACAGAAATATAGTATATAAGTTGTACTGCAAATCGTAATTCTTGTGGTGAAATATACGATTATTCTAGTGCATGACCTTCTGCTTGGTCAGGCAACAATACTAATAAATGAAGTTGAAAGCAATTATGTGGATAGCCAGAGAGGCCCTATGTTACTTTGTATCTGATGATTGTCTGTATCTGGAGTATCTTCCATACTATAAAAATGCTTCAGACGCATTTTGACTCCTGAGAACACCCAGTGTTCTCAGAACGTGGTATGAAGTGAAAGTGCTCAGCTTTAATAATTTCTATCCTCAAGTTTCAGGAGATTTAAATCTGTGCAACTGCTAGTTAATTTCTGTGGTGATAAATTTATTTCAGTGCTGGCTGCTGTCTTCTCTGCTCGCTTCATGTGGATGGGGGTTTCCACTTGTGCTTTTAATCTGCTCTGTCTTGGCTGGACTCTCTATGTTTCATCTTTGACAGGAACTCCAGCACACTTACTCTCAGAAATGTGGAAAGCATATATTCTCATTGAAGACTAACTTGAGTAAATAAGTTTGCTTCAGGCTCTGAAAGACATGATATCTAGTCTTGAGAGACATTGCAGGTGTGTGCTGGAGCATCCTTGTAAGGTAGTGTGAGACGTTGTTCTGTCCATGCATAACTAGCTTGGAATTAAGCCAGAAATGGGTCCTGAGGCAATCTCTGTGCCCGGTCCTACCTCTTTCAAAGGTTATGAATCTTAGGAACGTGCGGAAAGCTGTAGAAAAAAACACTTGCACAGAGCTATCGCTTCATGAACATAGCTTTCTCTGGCATAATTGGTTTTTGTCCCAGCCAGAACATTTTCATGAAGTTAGTAGACCTATAAACAATAACAAGACTATTTTTTTTTCTATAGTTCAACATCCCTCTTATATTTCTTTGTTTAAATCTCAAAACCAACTGTTTCATGAGGAAACGATAAGGATGACTTTATTTTTGTTGGGGAAATCCAGGTTGAAGGTTCTGAATTGCCACACAGTGTGAATTGGAGGATATAAGTACCGGGGCCTCTCCCTCTTTTAGCAGAGAACTTTTTAAAGCTTTACACAAAGGGGTCTACAAAACATGAACTAAACTTTTTTTTCCTAAATGGCTAAACAGGATGTAGATATAAATAATAATTCAATACAAACTTATTTTGTTGGAGCTTTCTCACACACAGCTTCTTGTATTTTGAGAAATGTAGTTTCCTTTTTGAAATAGTTCTTTCATTAGTTTCCGGACTTAAGATGAATTAATAGCATTTAAAAAATAAAAATAAAAATTAAGGACTCTTTTTCCAAGGTGTTATGTTAACGGTAATGTGTTTTGTTATCGTGGGTTTTTTTTTTGTTTGTTTTGGTTTTTTTTTAAATTTGGTGTTTCTGAAACACACTGTTTTTAATCAAGAATTGTGAAAATCTTACTTAACTCTGCAAAATATTCAGAATGGTTGATAAAGTGATGAATTACAGGAGTAGAGACTTCTTGTACATGTCATGTTAATGAGACAATTCTGTAGATTTTGTCTTGTTATAGTATTGCTATCCTGCAGGTGAACATAAGTCTACTGAACATTGTCCCCACAAAATTGCATGCTCATCTATTGTAAAAAATGCCACTTTATCACTTTAAAGCTATCTATTTTTATTTTGCTTAAATATGCCTGTTCAGCCACTTTTCTGTGCTCTGTATAGCCAATCTCTCTTGCTGACATGCACATCCTACATAACATCAGGGAAGTACTTTTTGAAACTACCACAGACAGACATTCAAGTGCAATGGCAGAATGTAAACCAGTTACAATTCTGGTTATATGCTTGACTTTTTGTTTAATCTTTATCTTAGACTGTTGCACCTTGAAGGCAAATGGTGGTTGATGTAACAGAAGGAAATAGTAAAACCCAAGATTGGCTGTCATAGGGGAGTTGGGAAATACCTTTGTATGAAGGCAGGAAAGAATTGCTTGTCAATCTTGTTGATATTATATTACCTCTTGTTCAGACAAGCTATTTTTGAATCACTGGGGTGTCTTCAGACTTAAAAGGTAATGAAAGTGAATTTGGGCTTGATTGTTTTGTTTGTTTTGTTGGTTTGGGTGGGGTTTTCTTTGTAAGTACAGTAGTTAGGCCTTACAGTAGTAAGATTAAGTTGTCTCTCACTGTTGCCACACAGTTCTCTTACAATCGTTATATTCTCTTGTTCTGTAAAGGTGAAGGTTAAAGTAAAGGCAAAGTTTCTGTAAAGGCTTTTCTCTGAAATATTTATTTTTCCACACATTTGCCCTTCTCAGTTAAATCTGAGATCATTCTCACAGCAATACAACGCTTGGCTAACCATATAGGATTGCTAATGTCCTGTCTAATTCCTTCTCCCATGACCATCTTAGCAGAGGTGCTTTCTCTATCTAGTCAGGACTAGTTTATAAAACCTGCCTCTTTCATATGAATAACTGAATTATTGAGAGGAGACAGGATCAGCTTTTCTGTCAGTGCTGGTAAGGGCTTTGTGCTTTGCCTTTTACATTTACTGTGTTTGGCATTAGAGATTGATGTGTTTATTTTTACATGTCCATGGCTCCCCTTCTGCTTCACTTGGTCGCTTGCTTTGATGACATTATGTATCTCAGCCATCTACTTCTAAATGGACGGTCTTTTAACAATACTCAAACTAAGCTTTCTGTGAATCAAAATCATTTTGCATTATTGTCCCTCTACTGTGTATATACAGGGGATTTGGGAGAGGATTATGAGACACAAGAGGTATATGCAATGTCTACTTCCGTCACCTTTTCTATGGTATTTTCATTTTCTTTTAATTGTTACAAATTTAATGCTTACTGCCTTAAATGCAGGGTCTGCAAGATGTTAGCAGCTATGTCTGTGAAGGTGTCTTCTGTTCTTCTCCCCCATTCCTACTTTTTTTTTTTCTTTTCTGTTTTCAATTGTCCTCATTTTTAGCCAATTGCTTATCTAAGTCCTGAGTTGTGAAGCTGTCTTCTGTAAGCTACTGACTGCTAAAAGATAATAAGCTCTCTAGTTATTACCCGCTTGGGTTTTTTTCTACCATATTTTCTGACTGAGAAGTTATTCCTCAAAAACTTATTCTGGTGTTGGCAAGCTCAAAACATTGGCAATTTCTCCTTTCTATTTTCTGGAGATATGTTGGTTTAGTGGCTTTGGAATTTTTATACTGGCAATCTTTAGTCTACTGTGAGCAGTTGGGAGATGACTTGCAGGTCACAATTTGTGTAGGGTGTGGGAGAACAGGAGAAAGTGAATGTTCGAGATTGTCCATCTCAGATCTTTATGCGGATATCTGCTTATGTGGAAGGAAGAAGTTAGTGACTTAACAGTGATGCTGTCTAGCTCTGTGTTCCCTCTAAAAGTGGAAAGAGTCAGCACAGTGCTTAATCTTGAGTTTACCAGCAGGGTTTTCTACCTTATATTTAAATTATGCTGAATACCTTTCGTGCCTCTCTCTGAAGTTTCTGTGAGCCCTTATTCACAGCTTTTCAAATGTGCAGTTGATATTTTTTCTTCAATCTACAGTGAGTAAAACCTTTCCCGAAATTAAGAGCTGTGGTTCTCAAAACCTGATAACGTATCGTCTGAGAAATTTTCCATGAAATCTGATAATGATTGTAGCTTTCCCTTTAAAAAAAAAAAAGGGGGGGGGGGGAGGGAATTGTTTCAGCAGTTTATCCACTCATCTGTGGGATTTGGGGAATACACTTATTCTTGTGCTGAGCAATGACCAGTGGATCTGAGATCAAGATTTTTTTTCTGAGGTCAGAGTGACTGGGATGTGTTGCTTCTTTCATTTCCAATATGTTGGGAGGCAGTTTGCTTACTGGGCAGTGTATTTTACCTGCTCTGTGCCCTAAATGTGGAGCTCAGATGTTGCTAGTACCCTGTCAGTTTGTCACATTTGATTGAGTCTCCTGAAGGCTAAATTAATTTTGTGTAGTTGAAGTCTCAGTATCTGTTTTATAGTAACATTTGAATAAAATTATTGGCATACAGGTGAATGCATTGAACACTCTGTGATTATTTTCATCTTTTAGCTATGGCATAATTGCACTTTTTTTTTGAAAATTAATTCCAGAAGCAGTGATGATGCTTTTTGTAAGCAAATTACTCAGCTGAACGTGATCCATTTTTCTGCCTGAGCTACAGTCATTATTTTGGATAATATGCTTGTGCATTGCCAATTTGACTGTTTCATACCATGTATTGTTGAACTGCTGTCTGCTTCAGTTCTCTTGCTGCTCACTGTGTGTGCTGCATGACTGGTGATAAAAAACACATCCTACAGAGATACTCTGTGAAAGTTGGATGTTTCTGTACTGTGTGGATGTTAACTGATGGCTTGACACACCACGGTTGCAAAGCCGTCTTTGCTTGTTAAAACTCAAAAGAGATTGCCACTCACGGGTGTATGGTTATATGTAAAATTACTGAGAAAAATCCTGCTGAGTTTGGGAAAGTGATTATAAACCATTGATTTCCTATGTGAGAAGTGTTCATCATTGCTCTTTCCATTCCAAGATTGTGGGTTTGGATACTAGAAAACTGTGTGGTCCTTTTTTGGCCTTAGTTTTCAAGTGGACATGTAGCTATTAAATATGTCATTAGCTTCTTTTTCCTAATGGTTTCCAAATTTTTTTCCCAGAAATTTATGGAGAATTTAAAAGAAGCGAAGATTGCCTATTTTCCTTAAACTTACACTGGTGTTCCTCAAAAAGAAATGTGCAGACTTAATCGATTGTTTGTAGATATCTGCCTTCAAATAGTGTTCTCCATTCCCCAATGCTGTCTGGTGAGAGCTTACATTACCAATGGTTAGTTAGCTATCTTTAACAGCTAGTAGGACCTTATTTCTTCCAGCTCAGGAAAGTGAGAAACAGTTGCAATTTCTGAATATAGATGTAATAGTTCACTCCCTGGTCCTGGAGTGGCTGAGATGTTGCCAGTGAAAAGTAGATAATTGTTCCCTGGATAATGTCAGTTACTTCAGTAGCTATTGTGAATTATGTGTATTTAAGTTTTGCTTGGTTTGTTGAATCTGTTGACTGATGGACTTCGAGCGTAAAAATTAATATTAAAATGCTGTTTTGTCTTTCATCAGATACTAAATTACTAGGTACACAGAAGAACAGACTGTGGCGTAAGTTATGATATGAACATTCTATATGAAAGCTGTAATTCACAACAGCAAGTGGGCTATGTTAGATGACATAGAATTGAGTGTTATAAAAACATGATCTGACATAGTCTCGATATAGAAACCCATTTAGTTGTAAATCAATTTAGTTGTCTAAACTACATGAAAAGATTTCTTAGATACCAGATCAATGGAGAAAGTTAATGAAAGCCAGAAATTGGGCATGTTGCAATTGAAGAACAGGTTAACTGGGTTCTAAAGGGGGAAATCTGTACTGACTCGGAAATTAAATGCTTCTTGTTTTAGTGAATTTGATATAAGTGACTGGTTCAGCATGCATGCAGGCTGAGTGAAATAACTACACATGAAGGCCAGAACTGTGATGTGTATGTGTGTGTATGTTGTAAGTGTAACTTAGCTAAATAATTCAAGGATGTTAGCTTGACATGCAAATTAAGAAGTGACAAGGCTATGACAATTCAGGAAAGCAGACTGTTGTCATTGGATAGAGATTACTAGCCTTTTCTTTAGCAAAAAACAAATATGGATGCCAAAAATGTGATAGTGATGTAGTTAGACAAATAACTGTTATTCTTTTACCTAAAACATGAGAGAGGTCTTTTCCCATCTTTCCTCTAAAAATGCTATTGAAATAAGATTGTTTTCTTTAATAACAAAAAATCTTGTCAAATTTTAAATCTCTCTGAATATCTGATTTCAGAGGCCATTACAGAATTTGGGGCTCTTTTTTAGAACAGTGACATTAAAAAGGAAAATGAGTAATATTTGTAGAGGTGATAAATCAGGTGCTCCTGGATTATCATTTTCAAAAATCAGTGAGACATCACATTTCTTTTTTCCTTTTAATAGATGTTGTAAATTTTTTTGTAGCATGTAGTGGAACATTATGCTACAAGATAGTTCTGCAGTGAAGAATTTAATAGCATTTGAAGGATTAAAAGGTTATATGTATATTTAAATCATATTTGCGCTGACCAGCAAATATTTTTAGAGAATATTTTCACAATATAAACTATGAACAGTATTTCATAGTCCTATACACATGTACTTCAATTCTCCTTTGTACATTTTCTCTCAGCAGATACCACCAGGCACAAAAATTTATATGGAAATTAGTGCTTTGCCCTTCCTACTAAAACAGAATCCCTAAACTTTTGTCCCTAAAACTATCAGCTTTTGGGAAGTTGCAGTTTATGTTTGGCATTTTCTACTCTCTCCTGAATGTTCTATGCTAGAATTAAAATAATATAAAATCCTGCCTCCACTTTGACAGATGCATCTGTTAGTAAACTCAGCCCAGTTTTAACACAAAATCGGCTATCACTTTCCAGTTATGATCCAATGCCGAAATACTGAATAACTTTTACAGCAGCATCTTTGTAACTGGCCAAGAGTGTGTGATGCTGTATTGATGACAAAACACTTCTATGTCAATATGCTGACAACTGATTTCTTCTTGTTCAATAATATCTATAGCTATGGTCATAACCACCTTAGATCTGCCTGGAATGGGGGCTGCGCAGTTTAGCTGTAGAATGTAATTTGAATGCTCTCGTGTCCTTGAGTACCAGCTGATTTAGTTTGAAGCTCTTTGATAGCTTAGGCAGTTGTCTCTTTCCAGGGAAGCATGTAAGATTCTTGACATATTCCTTTCTGTTGATTCTTCTTCTCTAACAGAAGACCCATATAATCAAACTCTTCCAGACTATTGGAAACTCACTTATGCCTTTTTAGGAACAGGAGTTGTACCCAGGAGATGTTACAACTGTCTGGTGGCAAAGACAAGCTATCATAGATAGGTAAATATACGACCAAGTTAATCCTGCCTAATTTGCCTTCTGTGTTTCATGTGTGTTTTGGTATAGTCTTTAATTACTTACATTGCTTTGTTTTCCCTTTTCCTTTCCCCATAGGACCCATGAGTCATTCATTGCACAGGATGGGTGGTGGTAATTTAATTAGCTGCTGTTAACAATTGTGGAGAAAAACAGAGGTCTTGTTGCTTCATGTTCTTTTCTGCTATTTGAACACTGTTCTAAACGTAGAATTAGAACATAAAAATGGCTGTATTGGGTCAATCCAAATACTCCTCTTGACCATCAATGTGTTTTACAATAGTCATAAACAAATGTCTGTGGAGAAGTAAGAACAGCAAAAGTGTATGTGCTACTGTTATCTGGTATCTTACAAGTATCCAACTCCCTTGAGCACTGGCAATTTCAGAGGTACCTGTGGTTTATCTCCTTATTAACATGTGTAGATTTTAATCTCCGAGTATGTCCAGTGTCTTCATGAAGTCAGGTAGAACCCATAGCCGCCTTTGTCAATGACCTGGTGATTCTTCAGTTGAACTATCAGTTACATGAGAAATGACCTCTTTTCCTTTTGAAGGCATCTCTGATGAGCTTAATTCAATGGCTGTTAGTGCTTGTACTGGAAGAAACTATGTGCACTTACTTGCACAACTTCTACAACTGCCCTCTTGGATCTATGAAAAGCTTTGTAAATTTCTCAGACCTTTCCAAAATTCTCTTTTCCAGAGTAAAAAACCTAGGATTGCTTAGACTGTCTCTTGAAGGAAAAGCTATTCTATATTTTGATCATCCTTTTAAGAACCTTTTATGGTTCTGTTATCCTTTTTGAGATAAGGGAAATAAAAAATACAGTGTTAAGTATAAACATAGTTAGATTAAAACATAGGTTTATACAATGGCTAGATGATGTTCCTGTCCTTAGTTCTAACGCTTGGTTTATTTTTTTTGAGAACAATCAAGAACAAACCTGCTGTTTTCATGGGACTATCATAACACAAAATCTCATTCCTGAATAATATAATGGTAAGTTTAGACCCCATCAGTTTATTAGGACTGCAGATTTTCTCCCTCGATGTAGATCACTTTATTTGTTGAATGTCACCTGCCATTCTTCTGTCCATTCAGTCTCACAGTGTCCCTCCATGGATCTGTAGTCTGTACTGTTTTGAATATCTTGATGTTGTTCACTGCTCACCTTTCCCACAGCAGATTCATCACAGATCCTTGACAAATCTTGCAAGCAGCCTAACTCCATTGCAGGAATTCACCATTTAATCTTACCCTCTCTTTTCTGCAACTTGACCAGTCATTTTTCCATACAAAGCTTTTCTTTTTCTGTCATGCCCACTTGGTTTTAGCAAGTGTTGGAAGAATTTTGTAGAAAGCTTTCTGAAAGTCCACCCTGACTGTGCTTTATGGGTCTTTCTGTGGCAGTCATGGCTATTATGTCTGGGTACTTCACAAATGATGAATGTTATGTAATCGTATGTCTGTGCAGTGGTAAAATTTCTTCAGTTATGGAAAAAAAAATACAGAGTAGCTGAAGTCTAAACTGTGTAATAACTTAATGTCCGATTTCTGATTTATACTAATTTTTTTCTCCAGAATTCTCAGCCTCATAGAACATGCCATCCATTCCCTGTATGGATCCATAACATTGACTGTAGCAGTGACTAGTCCTTGCTAAATCACGGTACAGTGTCTCATGCTGGATATCTAAAATTGCATCTATCTGGAATGTGTAAGTGTTCTAACAGAGCCACTCTGTGGCTGAAACAGCAGTAGAATGATATTTACTGAGCTGGCAGTCTTTTGTTTATAATGAGAAAATCCCTTGCCTTGTTCAAATTTCTGCAACAAATGATGTTGCAGAGTCTACAGATGAATTTGCTGTGATTTGTCCTGTGTGAGTCAAGGATTGTTGCCCTGCTGCTGTCTTCACTGACAAAAGATGTAAGAAGGACAAGTTAACATCATTACCAGGGAAGTTTCTTTTGCATTCCAAATCTGAAGGTAGTGCTTATGACACCATCTGGTCTTCTGGAACTACCCAGCTACACTACTATAGTGTGCAGAGAGTTCAGCAAAGGCCAGAAATGCCGACACTGAGCCAAATAATGACATATCACCAAAACGCAGCAGTGTGACAGCAAGCCATTTTTAAATGTTATTCACTGACTGCATTCTATTGCTCTGTCTAGGATTTATGTGCAAATGTTGCTGCTGTGTAAATGATTTGTGCTCTTACATGTTGAACTACACATATCCATCTTCTGAGAGAATTAAAAAAAATACTATGTTGAGAAGTCTGGAGAACAGAAAGTAAAATAAAATGTGTGACAGGAAAGAGCATGGAAAATTCTCATTTTCCTACTGTTTTATTGTAGTGGAAAATATGGGCTTGGAAAGATGTGGGTTATGCATGTGGTTTTTTAATTCCTATCCGGAGTAGAACTGGATTTGATCACTGTCTCCTGACATCCTGGAAGGTCCCCAGCATTTGTTGGTAGTCAGCACATGCTGGGGTGTGTCCCAAAGGTCGTGGTAGCCCAGCTAGTCAGAAGGTTTCTGCCTGCTGCAATCTTGCAGCTACATGAGAGTGATGAATTAAGATTGAATATGGAGTATATAATTGTCAGTAGATAATAAAGTACGGTAGATAGTTGCCTGATCTACTGCTGCTGTGCCACAGGAGGGAGGAGACATAGAGTGAGGGAAAGGGAATGGATAGGAGGAAGGAAAGAAGGGAAATAGAGATTTCCTTCAAACAGTAGCTATCCTCTTATGTTTCTGTTCATCTTGGCATTTCCCATGGGGAATCTAGAAAGCCTTTTAGGATTTATATTAACATTGTAGAGTACATTAAGACTTGCACTTGTTCCAGAATTGCTGTATGTAAAGCGGTTACTAGCACAGGTGGAGTTCTTAATTGGTGTATTTGCTTACTGAAGCTAGCAAAGAAAACTGAAAAGGAAGAAAAATGGGGCAAGGGAAGGGAAAAACAAATAAGTAGATCTGGAAGGCATCTTTGGTAGACTGATTTGTAGAATGATCATGTACATGCATGCACGTATTTGTACAAATCTCTCACCACCACCCCCAGTTGTTGAATATCTGGGACAATTTTTCCATTGGCAAAGTAGAGCTTCCTACAGAGGGTGGCTTTTAGGATTTAGTATATGCCACATAGCTGAAAGTAAAACAGGAAAACAGGGAAGTGTGTAGACTTTGTGCAGCTGTGGAAGAAGAGAGTCTTTCTTCTGGGTCACAACATGTTGACTTCTTGCAGTGTTTTTATATGTAGCTACTAATTCAGTTGAACAGAATTTTAAATTCATGTGTAGACAGAGTCTTAAGTGAAGAACAGGAAGGTCAAATACTAAATTTTATTTCTCATTTCCTCCCCTAGTAATTCTCATTTTCCCAGTAACATCTATTTTCACACACGCTGCAATGGATGTAGATTAGATACTGTACCTTACTGTGGATGGAGCTCAAGATGATGACTCATAAGTGGGGCTGGTCAGTGGCTATTGCTCTGCTTCTGGATGTTAGACATTGAAGAGTCTGGAGGTCAATAACTAGATGAGATGGTGACTGTTCCAAACACTCAGAATATGTATAACAGTGTCTATTGTCGGTTGGGAATGCCCAATAACTGGTAAACCTAAAAAAATCTTTTTTAGATATAAATAATTAAACTAGTTGTGTGGTAATGATTCCTGTTTGTGATCCTTCCTCAAACTGTTGAATATTTGTCTGTTATGGAAAAGCTAGTTTGGTATTTTCAAAGTTACTGATAGGGGTTAGTATTTATGCAGTCCTTTCCACTTGTTCCTTAAAATACAGGAGTCCTGTACCTTAACAGCCATTTCAGAAACTATTAGCTGTGTCTCCTGTATCCCCTTGTCTGTCTCCTGTACAGCATGCTTGTTAGCTGACTGCACTTTCTCAGAACCTTTCCTCCCTCCTAAGGAGATCAGAGGATTTACAGCTGTTTCATACACCGCTTCTCATCCGAAGAACTTTGTACGTGCTCCTAAATTTTAATCAGTTTACTTATAGAAGAACCAAGCCCTCAATTTCTGAAGTTCAGTAATCCCTGATGTAACACACAGCAGACATTTTTAAAAGCAAACTACAGGGATCTGCTAATGAGTTGGGTGGTTTGAGGAAACTCTCACATGTCCTACTTTGTTTTTTAGGAATTGTGATGTACCTCTTGCTGCTGCATTGGCAATTTTGTTTGCTCTGTTATCACTCCGCCTGCCAGCAGCACATCTGCTTCCTGTTTTCTCTGATACAGGTGAATGCAGGTTCTCTCATTTATATTCCACCTGTGATAAGTTCTGTGATCTATGGAACTAACTTTTTTTTGGTGATGCCATATATTTAAAAGAATGAATGTAGGTATAGATCCAAACCCCCTTCTGTTATGTGTCCAGTACTGATTTTCTTGAATTTGTGTTTTATACTGGCTGCAGGTGGAGTGCCGCTGAGCTCTGGCACATGCGGCTGTTCTGTCGTTACCATATTACCTGTTTGAAGAGTTGTGCACTTCTCTTTGTACTTCTGATGTGTGTACATAACAGGCAGTGTGATGGTGGTTGTGAACGCCCTTCCTCACTAGTCTCCAGAAGAGTGGAAGATGATATGATGCATGCTGGTGGATCTGAATTAGTAGGTTTTTTTCAAACTTCTTTGTGGCTTTCTTCCATGACAGTGGCTTTGCAAAAATGCTGTCAGTTTACAGATTGGATTTTTTGTAGAATTCTGGTCACCTATTAAATTTGTAGGTGAGATTAATATAAATAAAATGTTTAAAAGCTCACCAGACTTTCAGTTTTGCATTAAAGCTTGACAGCACCACAGACAGTATCATGTTGCGCCACAGTTAAGATTGGAGGAAATCCTGGGGGTCTCTAATCTGAGATCCTGCTCAAAGCAGAGTTAGCAAGGAGGTCAGACCATGTGGCTCAGGAATTTTTGCAGTCTGTCTTGAAAACCTGCAAGAACAGAGACTGCCCAGCGCTTCCAGGCAACTTGCACCTCTGCTGCACTATCCCCGTGGGGAGAAAGGTTTCCCTTTATCTTCAGTGTGAACTTGTCTTTTTTCAGCTTGTGCCTGTTGTCTCTCATCCAGCCACCATGTTAGAATCTGGCTTTGTATTGTCAGGGACCTGCCTGCAGGCAGGAGAAGGCTGCTCTGATGTACCTCCAAAGTCTTCTCTTCTCCCAGCTAAAGCAGCCCTGTGCCTCAGAGTCACCTTGCTGGGAGGTTCTTCAGCCCCTGAGCAACCTGGTGGATCTCTGCTGGGGTTGCTCCAGTGTGGCAATATCCTGGACCTGGCAGCTCAAACCAGAGGATTTGGTATCTTACCAAGGTGTGGTCTAAGAAGTGCTGAGTGAAGGGAGATCATTGCTTACCTCCATTTCCTGCTTGTGCCTGAGCTACTGTAATGCTGGATGGCTCTGGCCTTTGCTGCCTCCAGCCCCAGGGTGGCCCCTGCACAGCTCCCTGTCCTCCAGGGCCCCAGGGACTCTTCTGCAGAGCTGCTGCCCAGGCAGGCAGTGTCTAGCCTGGACCACTGCCTGGGGCTCTGACTTCCTAGAGGCAGGGCTTGGCATTTTGTGCTGAACTGCACAAGGACCCGTTTCTCCATCCTGCACAATTCCCCCTCTCCCAGTACATTAGCTGTTCTCCCCAGTTTGGTGCCATCTGCAAACTTGACAGGAGTGACTTTTACCAGGTCACTTATAAAGTTTTCAAGCAGGACAGGTGGTTCAGGTAGAGTATAACCATTAACTGCTACCTCTAAGCCAATCATCCAAACAACTTTTGCCTATTTAAATTGTCTGTATAAGCTTATGTTTTTAATCTTGTAAAAGTTTTGTTCTGTGACTTTCCCAGGAACCAAAATTCAGCCTGTTAGTTGCCTGGACAGTTCTTCTGGCTTTATTTTTTTAAGATGGTGTGACACAGGCATTTTGCACTTTGTTTGGGACTTCTCCCATTTTGGTCACCATTGATATCAGCCAGCACCAACCATCTTTGGGTGCAACCTGCCTGTGGGTCACAGTCTCTCATGTAACCCCTGACTCTGTTCTCAACCACTGTTGGAAATACTCCTCATGGACAGTCTTTGGGTGATCTTATTGTCACAGTACTGGGCAGCGTTTTTTCTGAAGGGACAAGGGATTAAGTTTCTTAAAATTATAATGCAGCAGGAGAAGCCAAAGCACAACAAACATCAAGTAAGGTCTTTTAAAACATCAACATTTTGGGTTTATTCTGTGACCACTTCTTGTATTCCCTCAACGTTGTTATAATCTATAGTTTAAGGAAAATACCTGAACATGACTAAGGTTCAGATACCTGTGATACCTCATTGTTGGGTTTAAGTGAGTGAAAGCCAATGTGGTTATTGGATCATTCAGACCTCTTTCACTTCTTGGTAGGAAATCTTACTTTTGCTGTTTTCTGAAACTGACACGTAAGACTCGAGAGACCAGGTAAGAATTTTTAGAAGACGTGAGTAAAACTTTCCTGCTTTTTTCTGCATTTAATGGATTGTGAAGTGTTTCCTCCAGTATATATGGTGTGTAGGTTTCTGTGGTTGTCTTGAATCTCTTCAGCAAATTTGCAGACGACACCAAGCTGGGTGGCAGTGTCGACCTGCTGGAGGGTAGAAAGGCTTTGCAGA
>BJBW01002384.1:0-87375 GCA_004320125.1 Scolopax mira
GGGAATAGGGAGAATTGCTTGAGCTGCTGGGTGGTCTGAGCTGCTGGGTGGGGTTAAACCATGACACCTTTGTACATACTCAAGTCTTAATCAGTGAGGGGGCTCCCAGAAACAAACAGTGATTTTATTTTACAAGACTCCCATTTTTTTTTTTAAAACTATGAGGAAATGTTTTTTAATTTTTCCTACTTCTTTGTTTTCAGAGTCTGGCTTCACTTTTATCCCTGGGGAATGGCATGGAGACTTGTAAATCTTTTTTTTTTTTTTTTTTAAATATATTCAAACAACCATAATGATATCATAATATCATAATTACAGTTGATCATTAAAGTATCATTACTTCTACCTTGGGTTTAATTTGTGTTGGTGACTGAGGGAAGTGTCCTTTGTTAATTTTCATCCTTGTCCTTGGAATGTGATACTCATGATAGACAGCATTGGAGAAACATTGGCATTCAATAGCCGATAGTTCTGTCCTCCTTTTACGTATGCAACTTGTGTATGACTCTAGTCCCATCTTTTGAAAGGATTTGTTCTGTAATTTAAGCAAAGACACTCTCATTTCATAAAATATGTTCACTGCTCTTTTTCAAGAACTGACAGCGGCGTATAATCCTGTGCTGATTTATGTTAGATTTATGCAGAAAAATACTTTTGTACACATCTTGAATAATTGTGTATACAATTACTAAGCTTCTGGCTTTTACAACCTTTACAAAAGATTGATTTTTGGCCATTCCCACTTCGGCTGAGTTTAGCCTCAGCCATGATGTAAACAGCCTGTGACCTGACAGAATATTAATCTATTCACCAGACTACTCCCTTGGGCTGAATAATTCTTTCACCCTTAAGAACAAAACAAGTCACCAATGTTTTGTTTAGTAAATCACTTAACAGAAGGTCGCAAAGAACACTTGTCTAGGTTAAATGATATTTATTATTAAGTAAGTATAGACAAGCCCTGATGTACACACTCTTATTTTGGGTGGAGAACACTTGACATCAGGAGTCATTGGATGCATAATAGGAATCTTCCACAAAAAAGCAATTTCCCGTATTTAAATGCAAAGGGATTTGCAAAGACTGGTAGGCTTTTAGGGCATGATACTCTTGACAGATGGATTTACATAGGTCTGTGTGAGTTGAGGTCAGAGAGAGGTTTCATTTTTAGCTAATTTAGCAAAATAAAGAGTATCATTTTTGTTTATAGAGGGTGGAGCCCTGAATGCTTTTATATTTATAAAAATTATATTTTTAAGTAAGATCATTTTGCCTGATATAATACGTCTTGATGCCAGAGCACTACACACAGAGGTCTAATTAACAAGTGGCGGTGGCTGGTTTTCAGCCACAAAAGCTTCCTAAACAGTAGGTACTTAAGTATTCATCAATTTATTCTGACAGAAAGGGAAATATTGTCTTCCTTTTAAAGCTGGAGATACAGGCACAGGACAAGGGTGTGAATCATGATGTTAAGGGTCTGTAGAGCTGCAAGCATATGAAACCAAGTCTTCTTGTGATCTAGCATCTTAAATATGGTATCATGAATTAACATCAAAAACCCTCAAAAAATCTGCCTTCTCTGACAGTTGTTTGGATTTCCTTCTACATCAAGGTTTCTCTGCTCTTCATCTATATCTATCCTTTTTTTTTTTCCCTTTTTTTTTTTTTTCCCCCTTGCACGTTCTGATTTTATTAACTGTCAAAATGCAAGAAAGGGAATTCAGATGTGTGTGTCTTCCCATGAACAGGAGAATAACAAGTAGTCTCATCTGTCAAGGTCTGGAGTGAAGAGCAATTTCAATAGCAACATAACTCAGACAACATTAATAGAGGTGTTAATTAGATTAGTTTGGAAGTAAAATATCTGTAAAAATATTTGTCAATATTTTTTGAACAAATTATGTAAATCCATACCCATGAGTTAACAGGTTAGAATTAAATGTCAGATTAAAAAGCAAAGAAAGAAACAAAAAAACCCAAAAATTAAACCAACCCCCAAAATCCCTCAAACCCAACTTAAACCACTCCAAACTCCCTCAAAGAATAACAAAACCCCACCATTGCAAAGTGGGTGCAAACCACGGTTCCATCAAGTCTCTTTGCATTGACAGAGCATAGGTTTCACTTCATCTTATTTCCTTCTTTGTTCCCCCAACAATGTGCAGAAAAACAGCTGGTGAGAGAGTTGGTTGTGCTGCTTGACACCAGCTGAGAGCTCCCTTATGCCACAGAGAATTATAGACCTTTGATTAGGGTCTCTGGGCAGTGTAAAATGGCAGGAAGAGGAAGAGGGATTCTGCCATATGGCTGCAGGCAGTGCCTTCATGTTGAAAATCTTGAGCTGGAACAGGAGCTGAAAGCATGGATAATCAGGATAACTTCTCTCATATGAGCTTGGGATAAAACTCTGAAGAAAAGCCAGGCAGAGACTCTCCTATATAGGAAAAATTGTTAAAGCAAAGACTTTGGGATTTTGATTAAAATGTTCTGCAGTTCTGATCTTACTTTCTCCATCTTGATCCGAGCAACTCTCTATTCCCCTGTTTCCAACCTGCTGGATGGTTTTATTATTTCAACTTCACTCCATACCTTTCCCTGTAAGTCCATCCCTCCTTTCCTGCTTCTCTCCTTTCTTCCCTCCCTCTCTGAGTGGAGGGAAGTTTTGGACACATCAGGAACAGGGATCTTGTCAGACCAAAATAAAATAAAATAAAATAAAATAGTTTAAAAATATAAACTATTTAAAAATAGTTTTAAAATAGCCTGTCAGGGAACCTTTCTCTTTTAATGCCTGTGCAGATGATAAGTTGGGTGGTATTTAGTTTGTTTATTCTAGACATATTTTAAAATCCTTTTTATAGATAGTTCACAGAAGACATGTGTTTGTTTTATGTGAAATGCACTGGGGATATTTTACTGGAATAATAATTTGCTCCCATCTTGTCTGTCCCTAACTCCTACAGTGATTGAGACTCTCTTACCAGATATCTAGTAACCTATTTTACTGTAATTTAGTTTTGCATTGCTTTTGATGGCTTAATTATTTCTAATTATTTTTAGCTGTGGGAGGAAGCCAGGTGAAGGCAGAAGAATGAACTGCTATATATTACTTGTAATCTAGTAAAGTTACAGTTTCACTCCAAAATTAATGTCTTCTTTTGCTTGGTATTACATGGAGAGTGATAATCCAAATAGACAAGGAAGGAGGGAGAATTGTACCGTCATTAGCCCTGTTTGGACTGAAGAGGTGATTAAAGATGCATTCATTTACCGCATGTCAAAAAGTAACTTCCTTTCAGAAACAATATTCCAGTCCAGCCTGCCAGCACCCAACAGACTCATCCCCTCTGTACTTGTATTTTCTTATAAATAATGGGTCCTGTGTTGCTGACAACCTATTTCATTCATGAGTAACATGAACAACAAACAGATTGAGGAATCTCTTCACTGCAACATCAAAAGTTAGCAGCCATGAGCAGAAGCATAATGCTCCTAATTTCTAGTTCTTTTCCGTATCCTGGTTTTGGTAGGTTTCTCATACACTTCCCTTCCCACCCAACACGTAACAAATATGGGACTGAGTTGCCTAACCTCTAGAATCTAATGATGTTTGAAATTTCTAGAGAATCACACCTGATCTGTTTTGGATTCATTCTCAGCACTTCAAGATTAATTGTTTAAAATTTCATTAGATAACTCCATCTCACCTATCCTCCTCCTGTCCTCTTTATTCTCCAAATTCCCTCAGCAAAAATAACCTCCAAACTTTCATAAAAGAAGCTCTAAAACTGACACATCTATAAAATACTTTAGCTTTCATGAAGCCAAATCCAAAGTAGCATTTAATCTACAAAAAAGTAGCAATTATCTTCAATGTTGTGTAGCATGCCATATTCTGGCTTTACCAATGTATGAACATGTACATTTATATCTAGAAATATATATGACATACTTACGTATATATTTATACACATAAGGCTCAAAAATCAGATTCATCTGTGATTTTTTTAGTCTGAAAAAGCAAAAACCAAATCGACATAGGTTATGTGTTAGTGTTAGGTACCTGTGTGTGCACACATATACACAGCCAAATGTATCCACAAATGTAATATTGGGGGAAAAAAAAAAAAAACCAACCAACCAAAGCTCCAGGCATCAGGCCTGTAAAAAAAAGGAAAAAAAGGGAGCTGCAGGCCAAGCATTGCTATGTTTGCCAGCTTTGACATATTGGGTGACAACATAATACATTTAGCCCTAATCTTAACACATAACCCCATTGTAATTAAAATCTAGCTCATTTTGCACAAAGTCACATTTAGCTTTATTGACCACTGTGATGCTGGAAAAAGATTTATGAAGATGGCTTGAAATGTCTCAAGTGTTAAAACAAATAGATGTGAAATGTTTCTCACTTGAAAATCAGGTTGGTAATTGTTCTTTCCTTTTGTGATTTTTGTAGAAATCTCTCTTGGTCTGACGGCTGCGACACAGCAGTCAGAAAATTCTCTGTGCCAGTATCACTAAGCTTAAGGTTCTTGAAATGTCAACTATAAAGTAAGGTTATAACAGTGTGTTAGATTATTTTTTCTCCTTTTTATTTTTTTTTTTCATATGCAGCTGAATTTTGTGCATATTCTAACAACCTCAGGATGGAAACTCAGAGCAGTTTTTCTCCTGCCTTTTGATGTGTTTCCTTTGAGTCTCCTGCTAAACTGAGAATGGCTATGAACTGATTTTCTTTTTCCATTCTTAATGTCGATGGGGTGGATATGCTGTGAGTTGATTAGTATCAAGATGTAAATTGAATACTGCCAATGCTGTCTTTGTGCAAGACCAGTATTTGGAACCTGCAATCATATTTGAAGAAGTTTGAATTCTTATTTAAGAGCAACACTTACATCCCTCTTTCTAAGTGTGTAAGGCATAAAGAAGCAAAGCAACAAGGCTGAGCATCTTTCATATGAAACTTCAATATTACATTTGACTCTAAATTCAGTTTGACTACCTTGCATTGTCTGGGCCTGCTTCAGCCAGCGGAAATAACTAAATCCTAGTGATAGTTTGGTCACTCCCTCTTTTCCTGTAATGGAAGAGGAAGCAAAAAGCAGTAGCTAATTTTCTAGCAGCTATCTGCTGCTTTGGCCCAGGTTGTCCAGAGAGGTGGTAGGTGCCTCATCCCTGGAAACATTCAAAGTCAGGTTTCTCTGAGCAACCTGATCTAGTTGAAGATGTCTCTACACATTATAGAGTGGTTGGGCTAGATGACCTTTGAAGCTCCTTTCCAACCAAACTATTCTATGATTCTGTGACTCTATGATTCTATAATAAAACTCTGGGGATTGAGATTTTTGAATGGATGTGTATGATGTTCAGTGTCAGATGAAAAACAAGATCTTCTTTTTTGTGTGAAATGTTAAAGTTTTAGAATTTGTTTTCTGTTCCATAATTAAATGAAATAAATATATTTAAAAAAAGATAAAAAAAGAATATTGAAAAAAAATCATTTCATTGTGGTCAAACCTTATTCAGTACTGGGAAGATCTCATGTTCTTTCTGATTCTTACATTTCATCATGCTATTGATGCATGGTGCGTTTCTTTATCTTTCTTTTGTTTTATTTCAATGACAGATTCTATCTTTGAACTCAGAAATGTTCTCTCAAAGTCCCCAACTATGCTTAATAAAGAAAAATTATAAAATACTTATTATTATTCATTCCAACAAGTTATTGACATATAGCCTTTGCTGATGTTGTCTACAATAAGTTTGATAGAAGCCTTAGGATCAAGAGTTAGAGGTTAATGCATGTGAAGACAGACCTGTTGCACATAGGCATATATGAACTCTCTCTTAACAGAGTTTGAACCTTATTTGCAACAATTTTAGAAAGACCTTAACTCAATAATATCAGAAATGGAATAGAATATTTCAGACTTTTTTTTTTCTTTTTTTTTTCTTTTTTTTTTTTCCATCAACATATCATTTGCTTTCCTTATTAAGCCCTATGGAAGTTCCAAGGAATAGTTAGGAGATGCGGGATAAAATTGCACCAGCGTGAAAGCTGTTCTTTGCCTTTGGTCTTAGCTTGAGAAAGGAGTTAAAAAACTTTGAGGGATTTACCTTAAGAGGATTTTGAGCATCTCATTAGCCATGGCATAGTGTGAAGACTTTGGCAGCCTTGCACATATGAGTAAGTGAAAATTAAGAGTCCAATTCATTCTCTGTTTGGACATTAACTGAAGTGTTAAAATTATGAATCTGGCTGTTTCAAATTGTCTCATGTCATCAGAGTCATCAGAGAGAGAAGTCTGCCTCCAGAGAGAGCTAAGATCTAAAATATTTTCAAGGCATACTTTACTGTAAGGAAGGTCTGAGATAATCAACAAAGACAGCTCCTTAAAATGCTAATGTTGGATTAAATTCATCCAGGTCTAAGGTTGTCTATCAAGTTCAATTCTGGTAAATTAAGACTATGAGGATATCAACTGGGTTCAGTATGGTGGATTACGTACTAAAGTCATTATAGAGATTGAAGCTTTAGCATCATGTACAAAATAATTGAAAATATGAATTTCTAGGGCCTAATTTCTAACATGATTGAACTCCATGTGTATTACAGGCTGATACAATGAAGCTGTCTTCAATTTGAAAAGAATGTGCCTACCTCAGTTTGGTATTAACCTACCTGTATAGTCTCTGATCATTCAATACCACAAGGTTAAATCTTGTGATCTGTGATGGTTCACATGCTACCTTTTTAGAGCACATATAAATCTTGTAGATGACACAGTACATGACTCATTTTTCTAAGTGTCTGAGGAAAGCTGGAATATGTTTTTTAATACTTGTTAAAGTATGTCCAAGTCCTTTGTTTCTTTCTCTAACACCCTCCCTTTACTAGTTGCAATCACCATATTTTGTGAAATATACTAATATTTATTTCAATTTCATTGGATGAACTAAACTGATAGAAAAAAACCCCATGAAATAGGAATGTGGGAATGGAACTCTCATTTTTCTGAAAAATGTTCATTAATCATTTCCCTCTGTTTTTAAAAGATGTCCCATATGTGTTGAAAAAAGATATTTATTGTAACTTGAATCACATAATCTGACTTTTTCATGACCTTACCACAGACAGTCTTACAAGGGCTCTGTATATGTGAACAACGATCTATGGATTTATTCAGTAGTGCAGCTGAGATTTCCTAGAGCAATGATTAATGCTAGGTTCAGGCTGTCCATTGTACATCCTCTACTATGTCATGAGCACTATATTCTGAAGTCCAAAACAATGTTGTAAATGTATAATTACAGCACCACTCGGTATGATAGCACTGAAGGTAGTTGCTGGCTGCAATCAATTACCATTATTTTAATGGATTTATGATGTAGTTAAAACATTACGAACAGATTAGTCTAGGATCCCCCAAAGAAACAGTTAACTCAAGCCAACAACCATCAATCATGTACAAAATTAAAATGTTAAATTTAAATGTCCTGAATTCTGATATTTAGTATTTAGACCTGAATCCAATAGAAATATCAGATGTTTGAATAGTCTGAATTCTATATCTACAAACCACAACTCAGTCCTGCCTTTTTAATAGATTTTAAGAAATGTTTCTGTAAGACATAGCAGATGCACGATCTCATTCATACTTCCACCTCTCACTCTCCTGAGCCTGCCAACATGTGGTCTGCTCTCCAGAAGTCCATGGTTGTGACCTTGCTTTCCACCCTCCTCCCTGACCTCAGGATCCTGAACTCCACAATCTCCTAGTCACTACAGCCAAGGCTGCCTTTGAATTTCAGGCCCTCAATGAGGTCCTCTATGTTGCTGAGTACGATCTTGCCGTGATCTTCAATGTTAGCTCATAAATATGTCTAAACCTGTAAAATCAACAGCACCTTTACATCTTCTTCTTGATTTCTGATCACAGTGTTTAACAGCATCAGTCCTAGTATTGATCCCCATCAAAGTCTCCACCTAGTGATAAATGTTTTTTGGAATGTCAATTATCCGTTTCTTATTCAAACTGACTTAACATTGCAGGTCGTTTTCTATTATTCTTAGGTTTTCTTCTTATCTTCCTTTTTCACACTCCTGAATAATTTTCTTGTGCTCCTAGAATACAACACTCCAACAGTGAAAAGTCCAAGGTCTCTGATCTGAAGCTTGCTTATTCTATTCCCTTTTATCACATTGATGGAACAAAGATAATTAAAACACAGCATGCTGTAGCTATCCAAAAGTACCCCGAAAAAGCCAATGAATACTTCCTGGGTCTTATACTAGAGGAACATCTTTCAGAGTGTATGGTTTACTATACAAGAAAGGAAAGAATGAAATAATATTTTGCCCCATTTCACACAGAGGATTAAGGCAAATTAGAACAAAAAAAGTAATGAATAAGTTTGAGAACCATTGTTTTTTTAACGGCAAGAAATTAAAAGCACTACAAACTTTTTCTTTGACATTTGTTAATCTAGACCTCGTTAATCTAGACCTCATTAATCTAGACTTCATTCAGAGGTCTTACTCAGAATATTTTAGTACAGTTAAATGTAGCTGAGACGCTATTTAATCCTTATAGACAGTTATAATAAAAATAATAGAAAGCACATGAAAATGTCTACTTCAATAGGAAATTATGGTTTTGGAAATATATAGAATGGATGAAAAAAAAGTTCTTTCCTCTTATTTTTTCACTAGCGCTAAGGTGCAGCAATTTTAGTGTAAAACCTTAGTAAGAAATATGCAGGGATAAGTATTAACTTTGCATCTTTGTATGACTTGCAGCAATTCCAGATTTCACTGTACCACTGCTGGCTCTGATCAGATTGGATCCATCTTTTTGTAGTGGTAAACTGCAATTATTAATTCATTTTACAAAAGGAAGAAGAGAGACAAAAGTTAGCTGCATTCTTCTATTTAATCTATGGTCGTCTACTGTAGTCAGATCACACTTTTGATATAATTTTATGACAACAATTTTTTGGTAACTACATATTATGATAATCACTTGGCTGATAAACAAACTTATCCCAATACCTTACACTGGACCATAACAGATTATAGACAGAAACAAAATGTAGAAAAGGAACATCCCCATAATCATGTTTTCACATAAATGCATCAGAATTCTTAGTAGCAACCTTAACTTCACCGAACTTGTCTCTTTGTTCTTTTATATATATATTTGTGAGGAATAAGCAGTGGGTATAATTTCTCATGCAGACTGCCAGTAGAGTCAACACAGAGCAGGGAAGGTTGCTTTGAGGATAAAGAAATCCACCATTTTTCATTATATATGAAGGTTGGACGGTGTCTTTACATTACATGGCTGTCTAGGCTGTGGGAGAGCTCTTTCCATCCAGCTATCTTCTCATTCATAGTGTGACACACTGCTCAGGAGTTCTGAGTGTCGTTTGTTATTGCATCCTCCCTAATGCTGTTCAGTAAAAATGAAGACTCATAGCACAAGAAAAATCACTGCACTTGACTGAGACATGAAAAACTGAATTCATTAATAATAAGAATATTCTGAAAACCTTTCTGCTTTACCTAATTTTAAATGGTTCTGTTTTCCATAGTTCATCATATTTTATGCTCTATCCAAGCAGACAAATGTATCGGGGAGTTTTCCTTGGGGGTGTGGTGGTTTTTGCTAGTTTGGTCAACATTGGTCAACATATATCCTTTTCAAATACCATATTCTTCAAAGAAATTTAACAACATTTCTGTAAAATACAAAATACTTGATACAGCTTTCAACTACCTATGTAATTTTAAAAACACCATTAAAACTGCAGCACAAAACATGGTGAAAAAGGGAAAATCAATGCCTCTATTATTCATAAAAAACACTGACTTTTGAAAAATATCTTCTTTTCTAATAAAATTTTTCTTTCATGAAGATTGATATACATTTTCCCATTATTGTGGTACAGTTATTTATTGGTCACTTCATGTATTTTAAGTGATGAATTACATTAAGCTTAAAATAAAAAAAAAAGAGATACGAAAATTTTTCTAAATATTCTTTTGCTATCTTCACTGAAATGCATTTTTTTTTCCTTTGTCAAGGTTTAGTATTTTCTTTTATTTTTTTGAATAATTTCTTAAAGAAAAGAAAAATAATTATGCTAAAAGGTTTCCTGCTAATTGAGTAATCAAAGGTTTATTGTCATAACAGTTTTCTCATGTTGATATTTTTAACTTAACAGCTTACATTACTGCAGTCTGGTCTATGCAAACACATCATTGTTTTATCTCCATCTGTGAACTAGTAGCTTTCATTTCTGGGATTGTGGATTGTTGTTTTTCTTCATTTCTTGAATCAGGTAAGAGTAACTTTTTTTTTTTCTTTTTCTTTTCTTTTTTTATTTTTCTTTTTTTTTCTTTTTCTTTTTCTTTTTTTTTTTTTTTTTTCCCTGTTGGCACCCTCTTACACTCAATTGTTTCCTTTCCAATCCAAATGATCCATATTCCCAGCCTGCTCCCTTCACACTCTCTGGGTCTGTCAGTTGTGATTATTTCAAATAGAATGCATTATTTTCCAGTATTTTAAAGTGGACAGATTCTGTTCTCAGTTCTACTTTGCTAAACAAAAGGAAACTTCATTTTCACCAAACATGCTAACATTTATAGAAACAATCAGCTAGAAAGTAACTCTTTTTACAGGATGTATTGGCATCTTGGTTTTATCTAAATTCTGTTTGAAGTTTGGATATGATGTGGTCCTATGGAGTGTATTCTAATTTTATTAGTGTTGAAGGAATTGAACCAAAACTGTATTTTTATTCATAAAGTGATTCCAATAACATAAATGGACTATGAATTTCTCCTTCTCCTTGCTACCTTTTCCCCTTTCTCTTTGCCTGATGTGTTCCTGTGCTCTGATGCTACAACCACTTGCGTGCTGCCATGTGAAGCACGTTGGAGAGCTAACTTGGGTTAAACATAAGTGTCATGAGGGGAAATGAAGAGCTAATAACTCAGATCACAAACAAACTCAGTGGCAGTAGTGGGGAGGGAGGGGAATGAGAGGATCCAGAGGGAATGAATAGTGAGCCTGGGACATTTGGTGGGTACAGGACAGGGACCCCTAAAAGCAATTGAAAAGTGGTACATTGAGAGACTGTGCTCTTCAGGATAGAGGGGGCTTAGGTCTTGACAAGAAGGTGCTACATGTTTCTGCTGACAATACAAATTTTTCCTGCTGTTCTGTTCAATGAGTAATTGAACAGGGTGAGTTCCTCAGGGTCTTGGCTGTCATTTCTATTAGAGGCTGAGCAGCAAGTTATTAATGTTTCTAATTGCTACACTGAGATAGATCTTGAGTGAGATTACTTCACAGGCTTTGAAAAGCTCCTCAAAGTATTTACCTGTATTCTTTTTTTTTGGTTTTGCTATTGTTGTGTTTTGTCTGAATGGCTGTAAATATCTAGGTTTATATGTAAGCCTCTTGCAGCTGAAAACAGAATATGTCTGGCTCACAAATGATGTAATTTTTCCTAATGCTGCAAAGAGTCAGAAAACATAATTTGGAAGTGTTGAACTATGCTAGTAGTCTTCATGGGCAATAGCCAGGTGTTAGGGATAATGTTATTTCTCATTAGCTTGCTCATCAAAGCAAGGAAGGAAGGAAAAATGTAGGCTTTACTATGAATCATGCCGTGAACTTCCCAAGATGGAAATCAGCCCTAGCCTAAACATGAGTAAAATTTAGAAGACCAATTGAACAGATGTGAATTCATATATTGATTAGGATGGAGACAATAACCAGCTAAATATACATAGCATATGCTACCAATCCTAGGAAAATCTGCAGTGAGGCAGAAGTTCAAATGGAGCAAGCTCAGCATAATATTTGAGGCAGTGATATTTATACCAACTTGTTTACGACTTACAGCGCTATAGAATTACCTAATCTCCATCTGCTTATCTCAGAAACAGAAGAACAGAAATAGCAGAGCACCAGACATGCAAACCATTTTTACCATCATCCGTATGTCATTCTGGAAAAAAGAAGCATCAAAAGTTAAGAACACACACATACCCTAGTGCAGCTACAGAGAAACAAACAAAGACCAAACCCGACTTCTTAGCATATCTTAAAATTTGGTTGAAGAAATATTGAATAGTTTAACTGGGTCCTCACTACCAACTATGGACCGAATTGTAAAGGATTCATTTTTATAGGCAGAGGCGATAAAAACATATGTAAAACAATAGTAGATATCAGTTGATGAAGACAGGCTGTTCAGGGAGCTACTCCTTGTCAAAGGAAATAGGTGAGGTATTTAAAACAAGCCAATATTGAGCAAGGTCTGATCTTGTTTCCTTAATACACACTTTTAAAAATTAGGGAACGTTTTTCTATCTACATGCAGGTATTTAAAAGAGATGTACATTTCACTCTTATAAGCTCTCTTTGCATTGTCCTGCCAGAGTGATGGGACATTACCTGGATATAAATGCAATCTACAATGCTTGTAAAATAGATCCAGTCTACTGGCATTGGTTTCATATATGTGCAGTATCTTGGTCTTAGCACTTTCCTCTTGTTTCAGTGAAGGTAAAAGTTTAATTACCAAAGCATCTATTACATCATTTAAATTGAACTCAAGTCTACAAAACACAATTTATCAGCAACTACAACTGCCCTCTGCTTCCTGTGCAGTATTCTAAACTGGATAGTTATTTGGAGAATTAATAATCTCGTGTTTGGAAAGAAAGTAGATTCCCAGGTCCATCATATAAACATGTAGTTTATTCTGAATGAGACTATGTCTCTTTCATCATCAGATGAGATGAAATGTACACCATTAAAATAATCTGTATGCATGTTAATAGTAATAACAACAGCAATAACTATTTTAAAACCTTTCATCCACTAAGAATTATGTATTTCATTATAGTTCTACTCACAAGTTGTACTAATTAAAAAGTCTTTAAACTGGACAAAATTGGGAAAGACAATTAAAGAGCTAGCATAAAAAAATAAACTAGAAAAGTTTTGTCATCTACAAGACTTGCTTCTGGGATCTGGGAGAGAACCTATGCCTGCCCAATTATTACATTTTATTAACTATTAACATACTACAATGTTTGCAGAAGACTGGATACTGGACTAGGTGAAATTTAGGTGGTTAAATTGTAAGCTTCTGCTTCTAGCAGCTGGGCATTCACCTCCTACTAAAACCTGAAGGTACATGAAGTTCATTGCTGCACCAGGCTGCTGGGATTTCCATGACCTGTGAGATAGAGATCCTCCACAGAAGGACCTCACTTTTGATAAGCTGGAGTATGGCACACACCTCAGTCTGAGCAAGTTGCAGAAACGAGGGGTGCGACTCATCAATCTCACCTGACTTCCAGTGCAGTCACCTAAATTTGAACTGCTTATCTGTGCTCCCATTATCATCAGTAGGGAGCTGATCAATTCAGTTAATGGAGTTTAGGATGCAATTCCTCTGAACAAATGTTGGCACCTGTTTAGGATGAGATGAATCACACCCTAAATTCCATTTCTATATTGCTAGATCTCCCCTGACAGTAAAGAGAACTGAAAGTGTCTTGCTGACATGCACATTAGCATCCACATTTATTCAGATGAATCCTGTCGCACAGAATGTCTCCTGACGAGCTCATTATGATAAGTGTTCCAAAAATGTGCCTCACCTAGCCTGATAGGACTGAACAGATCACCAAAAGGCTGCTCTCTTTTCTTCTTGTAAGGACAGAAAAAGAGGACTTTCATTTATTTTCTCTGCAGTGTGGTAGAAGAAGAGATGACACTTGAGACATAAATTGGGAGAAATTATAGTATGTAGCTATCTACAAAAAACCAGACTGGCCATAGGAAAATCTGAGGTCAGACCTCTCTCAAAGAAACAACATGTTTTGTTCTTACTTCTCCAGGGGGAATTTCCCACCCTTGGAATAGGTCTAAATAATTTTTAAGTATTTTACAACACATGATCAGCCGCCTTTAGAAAATCAGGCCAGTATCACTTCCCACAGGCTAACTTGCATTATAGTGTCTATGTCTACGGCATAAACAGTCTGAGAATCTTGCTAAGTAATTATACAACGCAGGGAGCTCTGAAATGGACTGATCCAAGGATCTGAAGTAGCACATCACGTCTGGCAAGTAGAGGGCCAAACCCTTAGCTCAAGTACTTCGGCACCTTGTGCCACACAGTGTGGCAGATTTAAGCTCTATTTGTGCTTCCATGACACTTGCACTGATCCATACCCAATATCTCTTGAAGCTTGTGTAAATTGCTCTGCCTGATAACCCGGTTGGTAACAACTCAGAGTTTGGCTGAGCATACTGAAAAATTGTGGTCACATTCCCTTTAGGCCATACAGTTTTATTAGATATGTACACCAGAAGAATAATTTCATTTCTGTTTTCATATCTCCTTTCTTTCTTCCCCACTTGCCCCTTTTTCTCCTTAATTCATGAGGATACAAAAGAAATTAGAAGACACTATTTTTTTCAGCTGCCATGTTCACCCTCCTTTAATGTGTCTATATTTTGAAAACTGGAAAGGCTCAGAAGTTAATACCAGTGATTGTTATATTCATTAAGGCCAACATGAAAAACAAAAAAAAAAAAAAGAAATTAAGATGGGGTGGGGTATGGCTGGATATACAGGGACATAAATATTACTCAGTGTTTAGCCAGAGCTCATGTTATCTGGTGTAAAAATCCAATAAACCTCACTCTTTAAAGGGAAGTTATTTACAGTGTTTTTCCTCCCTTAGGGGATACATTTACAAGCTGAATGCCAATAATTCTAGGCAGGAAACATTGTGATTACATCTGAAAATAGTGTTCAGCAACAGATGAATTAGCTGTCCCTTTTGCTGGCAGATAACTCTGTGTTCCCATAGCTATTGTTTCAGTTAAAAAGTAATTTTTAACAGTTTATCAGGGATTAGTTTAACGCAATGTCACAGAGATAGAATAATTTTGCTGGAAGGGATCTCTGGATGTAGTATGGTTCAAACTACATCTCAAAGCTAGTCTAGTTAGCTCCACAGACATCCAAATATCAGAGCTTCAGGGGTTCTGAGCATCTATCAAAGACCTGTAACTGTCATCAGGCCAAATTCCAGTTTTAAGACTCATTTTTATAAAATCTTTTGTGGTTTGGTAACCAACCAACCTTCACTAAAGGATGTAGAGAAGTGATTGTAGAGGGCACTGCTACTGCAAGGCCTGAACTTACACCTCTGGCTAAGTCTTTCAATTATTTTGAGTTTCCAGATTTGTTTCTGGAATGTGTTTCTGATTTGTACTTAGCAAAAGTAAATATTTATATCACAAGTCCTAAATAGCTGTGAGTAAGAGCATGAAATCTAGACTGAATATCGGTTGGAGTCTTGAGGGAACCTTTCTCTCCTGAATTTGGGTATGATATCATTCTTAGCCTGCAAAGCTTAAGGATGAGATAATGATGCCTAAGGTGACACTAAACAAAAGTGGTTTATGTTATTCACACTCCTAATGAGAAACACAGATCTAGGCAGCCTGAGAATCACCAGAGACCAACTACATGACTTCAGCTGCTTTCATTATCCTCATATCCAGTTTCCAACTGTGCTACAGGTGCAGTTGGCAATAAAGCAACTATGAAGGCACACTGTGAGCGTTTTGAGCTAATACAACAGCAATGTCATCTCTCCTTTTTAGGCTTTGGTGCAGAGTAGTTATTCCCAAAAGGAAAGTTTTGTAGTAGATTGTAGAAAGATTGTAGTAGAAGCTAATATCAGAATAATGGGATATGAGAGATTTATATGGCAAGGTTTTGGTAGTGTGTGTGGCAATTCTGTGAGAAGTGACCATAGGCTGCCCCCATGGTGGACACAGCTGGTTCCAGCGGGTTCCAAAATAGACCCACCACTGTCCGAAGCCTACTTCTTCATCAAAACTGGTGGTACCTCTATGATAAAATATTTTTTTAAAAAGTGAAAATCACCGTGTGGCAGCTGTGAAAAAGAGGAGTGAGAAAAAATGTGAGAGAAACAACCCTGCTTTTTCACCTTATTTTCTCCTGCTGTCCTGTTGAGGAGGAGTAGTGAGAGAATGGATAGGTGGGCATCTGGCAGCCAGGCAAGGTCAAACTCACCACAGAGACTTTAAAATAAATTTCACGAACAAATAGCAGACCACTGGCATAGATTAACGTGACGCTATTCCTGCTGATTGTCTTCAGAATCGGCCCCTTACTGCCCTTGAAAATAATATGACAAAAATGTCATGAAATGACAGTCCCTTTGAAGTCTCCATCACCTCAGCTGGTGCCAGGTACTGTGATTTTAAAGGCTATCATCCCTAGCTGTCGGATACTTGCTCCACAGTTTAGATACAGGAAATGGAGATGTGCAGGATTTAAACTCATTTTGATATATAATAAAAGAAGTTAATATAAAAAAGCACCACTGAAATTAATGCTCTTATGGTTTGTTTGGGATAAATTGACAGTATCATACATGAAACACTTGAGAGAAAACAGCCATTTTTCCTCAGCCTCTCCACTTTCCTGGAAGTCAGGAATACTGAAGAATTCTACACTTTCAAGAAGTGACTTTTTTTTTTTTCACTTACAAAGACAAGTCCTTTTCAAGTATCATGTGATCTTAGTTCCTCTTTTTAGTCTTTGTTTCTCATGCCTTTGGTGATGGCATATCTGCCAGAAAGAATAAAAAGGAATTATTTAGAAATGTGAAGGAATTACCTACAAATATATAAAGGAGGTATCTGTGTTGTGTGATGGCACAGTAAAAACACAATGCCTCAATCCCCTTATTTACCTAAGAGTACTTTATTTGCAGGACTAATCTTCCTGATTTACACAGTGTCACAGCATGAAGAAGGAAGAGCCAGGAGAGGTGCTTTTGTAGGATCGGGCCCTCAAGTGACCCTGGTGATTGCTTTCTCCTTTGGCAGCAAACTTTTGTGAAAACAAATTGCCCAATCTACAATTTGTCCCTATAGTGTTCCATTGTTTACGGATCATTTACAACACTCTTGTGAGCACCTTGCTAAAAGTACTTTGAAATATCAAAACAGACATTATTTGTGTAATGAGGTTTGGGGTTTAATAGTTTCATTCACACATGAGGAATTGCAGGCATTCCTGATAGGCATCTATTAAACAAAATGGTTTGCAACCTCTGCTTGAGGGGAGAAAAACCTCTGTGTTACTATTCTGGCCTGAGATTAAATAGGGTTTATATCTGAGCAAGAAAAAACTGCACATTTTTACAACGACACTTTTGTTAGGGTGATGACTGAAGAGGGAAATAATCCATGCTGCTGTCAAAAAGAAGAAAGGGGTTGGGAGAAATGTTTCAAGGACATGGGAGCCTAACTCCCAAAAGTATGCACGCAGGCTCAATTTCCAACTGTATTAGGCTTCTTAAAGTTGCAGGTGTATGCCCAGGAGAATTTTCTGAAATCTACCTTTCCCGTCTTATTCTAGTGGCCAAAGAAATTTTAGGCTTTAGGCCAATTGTGCCACTAATGGCACTCATCAAGATGGGATGAGCAAAACTGTCCCTTTCAGGGACAGCAAGGCATTTACTTGTCTTTAATATAAACCTCTTCACTGTGTCTATTCTAGTTAATTAAATAGCTTGAAGGAACACTCAAGTGTTCTGAAGTTTCATTCCACCGACAGTGAAATTGTAATTAACTTTGGTGTGATTTCAATGTGGGCCGGCCTGTACGTTTTTAGGCCTTAGTACAAGCTTGAGATCATTCACAACAGGCAATTTGGATGTGGCTGCTCTGATCTGGAGTCTAACAGAGTTAACAGGACAAACACTGGCCATTCTGTTTCACTCAAATTTAGTGCCAGAGGAAAATTCTGATCAAATTTATCTTAATTCATTATCTGATGGCTTGCTGTCCCAGTTTAGCACATAAACTCTTAATACTGGTACTTGCTACTGTACCTAAAGAGACTATTGACCTGTGTCCACTCCCATGGACCTGGCAAGTGTCCACTCCGGGATATCTACTGCAGTTTGAGATGCTTTAGAGTACCATGCATGGCTTTTACTTTCCAGATAGTTGTAGGTTCTATATTATATTTGCCAATCCCATCTGAAGGTTTCTGACAGCTTTAGACATTTCTGAGTGTGCTAGACCCCTTTGTATAGAAAACTGAATTTCAACTCTGGTGAAAAGTCATTAACTATAATGGAAATTTATAACTTGACTTACACCTCAAACACATGAAACTATTGTGATTTGTTCTGGTTTATTTTCCCCCACCTCGGATGCCGCTGCAGAATGGTACATGTCTTATATCTCCCTAGCTCCTTAACTCTCAAATATATATGATATTTCACATGGCTTTACATACTAATGTTTAGGCAATTCCCTATGCTGATATGCTTGTGCAGTAGGTATTTTGACCTAAAGTGGAATTTTACCCTCAGTGACTGCTAATCAGAGTCTGTCCTAAAGAAGATACTAAAAAATCATTGCAGTGAACAGATATGACCATGTCCATACTAATAAATTAAAAATGGCCTAGTCAATGGCTTGGGTCAACTAGCACTTTATGGAGTAATGCCTGAGGACAATCAGGGGTTAGTTCAGATCATGGAATACGGGAACGAGGCTCTAAGGACAGAGCCTCACTCTTTTGAGTAAAAGGATTGTTTTATAGTGTGGTCATGAAAACTGCTGTGCTAAATTATCTCAGTGCCAGAGGCTGTATTTTATTCTTTATTTATCAGTTTGGGTGCTTTTGTGTGAAGATAAGTTGCAATTTTGTGTCACGGTGAAAGTGATCTCACAGCTTGATGTCTCCCTGCCACAGGATGGTCTCATTGCCATTCTCTTCACACCCCTGAGTAACTTTCATTTTCATCTCCTCCTTCACACCAGTTGATCTCTCCAAGAAGCAGTTCAGAGAAAGCTTTATATTTTTCTACTGTGTTTATTTTATGGGTCACCTGAGGGTGTTGTGCCCACAGGGATCACGCTTACACAAGTGCTTTCACAAAGGCAACAACCCATGGGTGCACTGGGCCACAGAAGGGAAAGGGAAAAGCAGTATGGCTAGGAGACAATAAATCACCATTTCCTTTATCCGTACTGTCACAGTGCAGCCTGAGGATGCAGATATCCTAGAAGCTTGTGTCAACTTAAAAATGGTGGTGCAGTGTGGAAGTTTCTGAAGCCGCTGAAGCCATGTCCCCTCCTTCTGCCTCAGCAGTGGGAGCTTTCAATGGTGTTTTTTAGCTTCACCTCACTCGACAGGTTGAGTGCCTGTCTGCTGGTAACTCACTCTGCCTGGTGGGTTAGTGTCAGCCCCTTCCCCAGCCACTCTCTCCCCCCTCCTTCTCAATAGTGAAGGGTGAGAATACAGGATGGAAAAGCTCATAGGTTCAGATGAAGACACAGAGTTCACTCACCAATTCCTATCACAAGTAAAACAGATTTGACTTGGGGAAAAGTAATTTAATTTTTTTTTTCAAATTAAGAGAGAGTTGGCTGGTAAGAAACAAGAACTGAAATTCCTTCACATACAACTCCCCCTTTCTCCAGGCCCTCTTTGAAGGGACCTTCTTTGCTGATAGTAGTACCTAACATGAGTCCATGTGGCTGGGACATGGCACCCGTCTCAGATGAGGCCATGCCACAGGACTAAGCTCACAGACCAGGTTCATGCAGCCCATCCATGAGCCCATCCTGTCCTCTGCAGTGCACAGTCACAACCACTGAGCACCTCTCTGGGCTTTGCAAAGTGTCCTTGAGGGTTTTCTTTTCCCGCAAAGGCCAGCTCTGTTCTGCAATGTCGCTTCAGTTATTTCAAAGAGCATCCCTGACTCTGGAAGGATGCAGGCTGGACGTTGTGCTTCATCTGTCTGCTCTGGTCCAGGCGTCAAACACTCCGCAAGCTCTCAAATTACAGTGGATATTTATCAGTAGGTAACTGAATCATCTCAACAAATAATAATTCAGATGCTTAACTTTAGGTGTCTAGTATTATTTTAGATATCCCAGAGTCTCGTGCCTGATGCCAACATGCCATTTCACAGTTCTCCTGTAGATCCTGTGCCATAAATACCTCAGGGTATTATATATACCTTAGGATTCCAGGGCATCTAATATATCTCTACATATATATTTGTAGGTACTTTAATTATTTTCCTACATTGAGATATTTAAGTTCAGTTGTATACAACCTGGTACTGAAGAATATCATGAGGGATAGTTCTGTGCTCCAGTGGTTCCAGTTCACCTGAGCTATTTTAGAACTCTGTGCCAGGATGAGATGAACACAATCCTACAAATGCTGAGAGATTTTTGGCTTGGTTAGTTTTTCTTTTTTTTTTGTTTTGTTTTGGTTTCTTTCTTTGTTTGTTTGTTTTACTTCAGCACTAGTGATGAACCTTTATTTTGATAAATAAGGAATTTCATGTCACTTTTTTACTTTTTAGCATTAGTGATGACGCTTTATTTTGATAAATAGGGAATTTCATCTCACAAGATATAATTACATGACTGAATGTTAAACTGCTTATTGCAGTATACATATCTGTTAGGAACTTCTGCAAACATAAATCCTGACCAGTTGCCCTGAGGAAATAATAATTCTTCAATGCTGTATCAAGACTGTAGCTCAATGCAGTTGTTCATAGTAAGGAAAAAATAATTCATTTTAAAACATGGCTGATTTAAATCCCTCCCACTCATACTAACACCTACAGCATCAAGACACACATAGTGCCAAGTGTTCAGGTGTCACAGCACCTTTGTCTTGGGGGTCCATCCAGGATTTCTTGCAATGGCATGCAGGGCAAGAAACATCAGTTTCTGAGCCCCTCCCCACACTTCTGTGTTCTTCCTTGAGGTGTCCTCATTTTGGATATGTCTCATCATACCATTCAGGAGTAGTCTGTCCTTTTGCATGTCAGACAGATAGCGGGACTCTGTTCTTGTTTTCTCATATAGTGTAGGCACTTTGGTATTTCCTGGGGGAAAAAAAAGGATACCTACCTTTTATGATATATAATTTTTCTTCCCAAAAGTCTCCCTAACTTCTGGCTTGCTCCATAGTATTTCAGTAATTTGTTATGGTAAACTTTCCACTTTCCTGGCCCAGGATTCCAAAAAAGATTATAATTTACTTCTTTTTATGCAATATTTTAATCTGTAAATACTAATCTGATACAATCTTCATATTCTATCTTTTTCTAATTGGATTCTAGTGAGCTTGATGGTGTGCCTTCCCACTGTCTTATCCTCCATTACTCACCTTACATCATCCCAGGTATTCTCGGGTACTTAAGATATACTCGTGTACTTGGGTAATTAAGGCGTACTTAACATTTTTGCTGATTGGCAAGCCAGGTTGCCATTTGGCTTCCATTCAGATAGGCAATTCACGTGTTAGCAGCTTCAGAAAGGAGCTTTTTACCCCCTTAAATCTTTCCAATTCCACAGTAACTTAAAAAGCATCTTTTTTTAACAGAAGAGATGCCATAGTCATGTCTAGTGATATACTGCTACTAAGCACATGTATGAAATGAAATTATGGACAAATTTTTCTTGTACACTGAGAAATGCTGTTAAAAGAGTATATGAAATGTGCTGGTATCTGGTCAGGTTTCTTCAGCCTTTTCTGTTCTTTCCTCAAATGCTGATGTCTCTCTATGCCTGTTTTCCTTCAAGTCCTGCGGGCCCTGACAGCAACACTACTAAGTTATGGCATGCATCCATCTTCTAAGGAGTTATCCTGGTTTAAATCCTACATGAAACTACACCCTAATTTCATAATTTTTTTTTGTTTTTTATTTGTTTTAGAGGAAAATTCAGTTAGGAATTCAGTTTCATTCTATTCAGAAAACCAAATAGTGATTTAATATATTTAAGCAATGTATTTTCAGATAAGGCCTTTCATTCAGATTAAATTTATTGAAAGTCTCTGTGTAAGAAAGTTCAAAAATTCACTTGGGTAACTATTACTAACATTAGGAAAATCTGGAATAATGGACACGCAGGCAAAATTACATCCTTGAAGTCCATTTCATCACAGTAAAATAGAAGACAAGAAGAAAATTGCATATGTACATATAAATGTATTATCAGAGCTGATACCCTGCTACAACTCAGTAGTAGAGTACAACAGAACATACCAGAATTTTCTTCACTTAAAACCACTGTGAAAGTGGAAAGCATCAGGAATAATGAGAGTGGTTTTACTTGATCAAGAAGACATGCTTCTTTAAATGAAGATTGCATTTAAAAGCAAAATGCTTTGGAGATTGCTTCAATACTGTTGTAATTGAGCTAGCTGGGACCTGTATCAGTCCTGTCAAGAAACTGAGTCATGAACTACTTAATGGAGTGTCCTGTGCACTTTGTAATGGTTCTTAGCTAAGGCAAAGAACTGTCTTCAGGAGGCTTTTTTGTGTGTTTTCATTTGCAAATTGCTGGTGGGGTTTTTTTGTGGGGGTGGTGTGGGATTTTTTTTTTTTTAACAAACAGGACACTACATACACTGGATAGCAGGGATACTTCATTAGGGTATAAGATGCTCAGATACATTTCTTCACTCTGACTAGTGTTGAGCAGTTATTTGAATGCTGGTTCTGCCACCTGAACTTTTTCTGAGGTAATTTTTCATCTCAGATGAATTATTTCATTTATATAGTCTGTCAGATCCCTGTTTTCTCTGGCCTTGTGGTAAGCAGGAGGGAGACCAGAGCTTTAATTCCTTATCCTATGTATTTGAATCTGTTACCCTGTCGGGGTTCTTTTGTATGGACTGTGTACTTGTCTTCAGATTTTTTTCTATGACAGACTTTGAAAGATGCAATTTCTCACCTGATTTGGAAGAAAAAGCTTTCAATCCTTATATTTTGAAGTAATTTCCTGCCCATCTGTAACCTAGAAATACCTAGAGCTGTCCTTAAAATAATGGCATAGAAAAGATGATAAGTTTTTACTAAGCCCAGATGAGTAAGCTGTCTTTCTTATCCCCTTTCTAGAGGATGAGCTGTTACCGTTGTGTTTATTTAAATAACCATCTCAAAGACTTTAAAACCCTGAGATGAAGGATACTCATGTGAACACTTTTCACATCTAGAAGTAATCCTTTGTGGAAGTGTCATACCTTTAAACAGAAAGAGTAAATCCAGGCAGTCCCACATCTGTGAGGGAGTTATCAAGAAATACAAAGTGGTTCTATTACAAATAAGTAGCTAAAACAACGGGATAGCAAGCAGATGTCTAGAATATTGGGAGAGAGTGGGAAGGGTATGTGAGACTACAGATATTAAGGCTTTTTCTATTAATGTCTTTGTATTTGAAATATTTAATTCGTAACTTAAAAATCACATAAAATCAAATTTTGTTTGTTAGCCGGACTATTTTTTCACTACAGAAAAATCCCTGTACAGATTTCCTGTTATCCATTGCAACTAAATCAATCCTACAAAGCTCTTACATACTCTAAAATTTGAGTTTTCAGTGTGTCATATCATTCACTCAAAAGTACTCAGCAGTTTTGCCCTTGATCTCTCAAGCCTCCACTTTGCAGCCCATTGCTCGGGGTAGAGGGAAAGCTGCTAATTCACCCGCACACATGTATAACCTTTAAACCAAAGTGTTAATTGAATAAAATGACTGTGGGGAGCTAGTATGCACCAAATTGATCCCTCATTGAATTAATTCTACTTCATAAATAAAATTTAGTCTTAAAGGGAGATTAAAATGACAAGGGCAGTAAACCTAGATAATACCTTCAATTTAAACTCTCCTAATACCTACCTGTTGTATAAAAGTCAATTAGTCATCATCAGACATATTTTCTCAAAATATTCCCCTTGGAAAATATATTTAAAGGATAACAGTGATTGGCAAGTGGTATCAACAGATGCATGTTATTTTTCAAAAGCAGTACTTGTACGTGCTGTGGGAAAGAGCTTGATGAATACTGTACATCAATATTTTATAATGAATTTCACAGAATCACCTAGGTTGGAAGGGACCTTTTAAGATCATCTGGTCAAACCAATGAAAAAAAAAAAAGACACATCCACACAAACCTCACACCACACCCAAAACACACCAATCCACTACTAATCCATATCCCCAAGCACCATATCAACTCCTCTCTTGAATACCTCCAGGGATGGTACCTCAAACACCTCCCTGGGCAGCCCATTCCAATGCTGACAACCCTTTCAGTAAAGAAATATTTCCTTATATCAAACCTGAACCTCCCCTGGTGCAACTTGAAGCCATTCCCCCTTGTCCTGTCATCTGTGACCTGTGAGAAGAGAAGGACCCCCACCTCTCTACAGCCTCCATTCAGGGAGTTGCAGAGAGCGATAAGGTCTCCCCTCAGTCTCCTCTTCCCCAGACTGAACAACCCCAGCTCCCTCAACCTCTCCTCATAAGGCTTGTGCTCCAGACTCCTCACCAGCTTTGTTGCCCTTCTCTGGACCTGATCAGCACCTCAATGTCTTTCTTGTGGTAGGGGGCCCAAAACTGGACACAGTACTCAAGTTGGTGTCTCACCAGTGCCAAGTACAGGGGGACGATCACCTCTTGGGTCCTACTCACCACACTGTTCCTGATATAGGCCAGGATGCTGCTGGCCTTCTTGGCCACTTGGGCACACTGATGGCTCATGTTCAGCTGGAAGTCGACCAACACCCCCAGGCCCTTTTCTGCCAGGCAGCTCCAGCCATTCTTCCCCAAGCCTGTAGCGCTGCCTGGGGTTGTTGTGACCCAAGTGCAGGACTCTGCACTTGGCTTTATTGAACCTCATCCCGTTGGTCTCAGCCCATCCATCCAGCCTGTCCAGATCCCTCTGCAAAGCCTCTGTACCCTCCAGCAGATCAACACTCCCACCCAACTTGGTGTCGTCTGTAAATTTGCTGAGGGTGCACTCGATCCCCTTGTCCAGATCATTGATAAATATGTTAAAGAGAGCCGGCCAGATTTCATACAGAAATGGATTCACAGATTCACGGATTTGACAGAATTGAAAGGGACCTCTAGAGATTGTAGAGAAAAGATCTTTACTCACAATATTTCAGGAAAAGGGTGGAGTTATCTTTTTTTTTTTCCCATTTTTTTCTTCCCTCCTTTTCTATTTTTTAAATCTTATTTTCTTGTTGAGAATAAACATGTTGAAGAACCTTTGCACATATGTCCAGTCCAAGAGAAAAAAAAAAAAAAACCTAAAGAAAAGTAAATTTTGCCCCAGATACACTAGAAAAGTAGAAATTTAATATTATTTTCATTTGAATAAAGAATCTTTTCAATTTAACATTTTGTGTCTGCAGCTCATAGTTAAGCTCAATTTTACCATCTGTAATATTTTGATGCACAAACAGCAGACAGCATCTGCACAAGGTCCAGGTTTCTCCCTTCTACAGCTTAAGAAAACATCTTTCCTGATCAGCTGCTTAAATATCTTCATCTCATATCTGAAGACAGATATGAGTCTATTGATAAATTGTTGTTTTGTAGTCACTTTATGATTGAGCACTCATTGAGAATGTATGAATCAAACATAAGTTTGATTCTTTCTCTTCCTGCCTCAAACACATGTATATTTTCTTGACAGTGAACTAAACATCAGATTAGGTCCTTCTCTTCTCTAGAGGACAGTAGGAAGATGTCTTTTAATCACTTTACCAAAGGAAGGACATTGTAGGAAATGTCATGAGATCAGGATATAATTTATAAGGGAGCATGAAAGAACCACAGTGATTAGAGCACTTTTAGCCTCTCTTATTCAGAAGAAGGGAAACATGATTTTGACTTCTTTACTTACCAGATCTCTTCCAGGTTTAATGGGAACCTAAATAGTTAGATCAGATATTGCCTGTTTAACAGGCCAGAGAAGAGACAGAAGTTGCCTCCATTCTGTGTACAAAGAAAAGGAGGACACATAGTCCCAGCTCATCCATAGATGGCCCATAGAAAAGTTTGGGAAAATGCTTGGTTACCCTAATACTGTAGTTTATCCTAGAATACAGTTAAGAAATTAAATTGTTTTCGCTTTTTTTTTTTAAGTGCTCACTTCAGTTTAACTAATTAATTTATTTTTCAAGTGCATTATTTTAATTTGAGAATTTTGTTTTTACAAAAACTGTGTAGCATAAAACACCAGGACATAAATTTCTCACCTTGTGTCTCCTCTGGGAGCTATGGGTTTGCATACAATTAGGAAACAGAATTAAAATACCTCCATTAACATGGTATTAGTGTTTTAAAATGCATTTTTGTAATCAGCAGTTTTTATTTATCATATTGGACTACAGCCCAGACACTCAAAGGTCTTTGAGTATTCAATGCCCAAAATTTCACAGCAAATAGTTGCTTTCAATAACACTAAAATCCCTTTTGAAAAACACAGGTTTCTTTCCTGCCAAAGCCAGGTCTCTGGAGGACAGCAAGAATCCCAGAGCTCAACAAGCTTTGCATCAGTTCTGCAAGGTTTTGTTGTTTCAGAGCAATAGCTTTATCACAGCTCCTTTAGGAAGTGCTTTCCAGACATACTCTTCTGGGTGCCAATTGGCTTCCTCACTTCATTATTCTGCTGCTATGGAGTAAAAATGCAATCAATCCATTCTTAAAGAGTCCTATTTTGACACAAGCTCATAGAGTTTCAGTTGACTGAATCCATTTCCCATTTGTTTTCTTCATATGGAGTGTGGTGAAATTGAGTCTTTGTTTGGTCTAGGGAGCTGAGGAAATTTCTTCAAGAACTTCCACTGTTCATGCAGATAAAAGGGTCTGGTTTTTTAACAAGACTGGAAAACTCTGCCTGATGGCAAATGACTGGTACTGAGGTGACACTGGTTTATGAAGAAGGAAGCATGTTCTTCTATTACATGCAGACTGGCTTTCTGATAGTATGAATGACAGGCTACAGCTTCTCTTTATCTTCTACAGTCACTGAACTCTCTTCCTCGAAGAACTTACTAAAAATGTTGACCACTGTCTCTAAACTGGTATATGCCACCCAAATTGTCATGGATGGTCCCACCTCTCAGACAGCTGTGCATGGATCACCAGAGCTTTGGTATCACTGGTATTACTCAAACCTTTACTCTTCAGTGGTGGCCTATCAAGAGTGTTGGCTCAGTCAGTCACTCTTAATTTTATTTAGTGCAAAGGTGACACATAGTATGTTAACTCACAGCCTATAATTTTGCATGCTTTGTCACTCCTGTTCATAGTAGCCAGAAACTATTATTTCCATGGGAAATCACATCAGCAAAAAGCCAACATCTCCCATATTCTTGCTCTACTCTTCAGAGCTTTATCATTTCCTAATAACATGAAGGATGGCACACCATGACATTTTCTAAAAGCCACAGGGAAACAAGTTCTCATCAGTCAATGACATTCCCTCTCCTGGTTCTTTTCTGGCCCTATATATTTTTCCTCACACACATACAAGGATCCTGAAATATAAACCAAAAATTTCCCAAAGAAGAGAATAGGAACCATTATAATCCTACATTTTTAGACACGATTACAAAATTAGTTACTTCAGCTTGAAGTAGCTTCTGGGCTTTTTATAGCAAAGGAGTAGTAAGAAGTGTGCACTTGTCCCCAGACACTTTGCAGTTTAAGATCCTGACTGAGCAAACCGTCACCCAGCTTTTTGTTGGGGTATTTTGGGTTTTTTTGCTTATTTATTTTATATTTTTTGACCATTTTTTGCCCTTTTTTCTTACCTCATTGGCTCTGGGTTTTTACAGTTCCCTTCAATCCTCACAATATTTCAATCTCTGCCCTTTAAGGCCCTCTTGATCTTTTGTTCATGCAGAGTAGCTTCATTTCAGTCTGCTTGTCAGTTCACTGATGGATCTTTTCCTCCAGAGACTGGACTCCCATCTGCATCTCTGGACCATGGTCTCCTCCAATGTGTCCTAGCAGTCAATCTTCTCTGCCTTGCTAGCCATCTGGATCTGGATGTTGGGTATATACTGTCTTTCTGTTCCTCCTGAAAGCTCCTTAAAGAACTCTGCATTAAACCCAAACCAAGCTATTGCCAAGTGGCTCAGCTAACCTTGGTATTAACGGCCAGTCCTTCAGCTGGTGTAACTCCAGCAACATGAACGAAGCTAAACTAATTGGCAACATCTGATAATCTGGCCTGTTATATCTTAGAAAGGCAAGCTGTTTGCCACTTTTTGATGTGTTTCATTCCTTCAAGACATGAGTCATTTAACAACTTGTGAAACACCTATAGACTTGTCAGCATCTTCTAATCATTCTGAATTATATATTGGCAATTCTGTCCTTAACTTTATATCAACAAGAGGGAAACACAAGGGAAGACATTTCGGTGACTACTACACTTGTGCTTCTCAATCAAGGGATGATAAGACAGATTTACTAGAAAGTTTCAACAAATCTCTTTGTTAGCACACTTTCTATGATCGAAAACATTTTGGAACTTAATGCTTATGATGATTAATTTTAAGAGAATGGTGCTGGGCCTTGGCAGAAATTTCCTGTTGAATGTCTTAATTCACGGAGTCATAGAATCATAGAATGGTTTGAGTTGGAAGGGACCTTAAAGGTCATTGAGTTCCAAACCCCCTGCCATGGGCAAGGACGCCTCCCACTAGACCAGGTTGCTCAAAGCCCCATCCAGCCTGGTCTTGAACATCTCCAGGGATAGGGCATCCACGACTTCCCTGGGCAACCTGTGCCAGTACCTTACCACCCTCACTATAAAGAATTTCTTTCTGGTGTCTAATCTCAATCTCCCCTCTTCCAATTTAAAACCATTGCCCCTAGTTCTGTCACTACACTTCCTTGTAAACAGTCCATCTCTGGCTCTTCTGTAGGCTCCCTTCAGATATTGATAGGCTGCTATAAGGTCTCCAAGGAGCCTTCTCTTCTCAAGGCTGAAAAAACCCAGCTCTCTCAGCCTGTCTTAATAGGGGAAGTGTTCCATTCCTCTAATCATCTTTGTGGCCCACTGCTGGACCAAGTCCTCCCAAGTCCTTCTCCTCAAGGCTGCTTTCCAGCCATTCTCCACCCAACCTGTATTTGTACCTGTCAAGTGTTAAAATTCAAAATTTTTCAAATGATTGAAAGAAAGGAGTAGTGCAGACTCTATGGGAAGCTATTGATCCCATCACTAGATCAGTCTACATAATAATCAAAACTACTTCTGGAGATCAGTGATCTGGAAGAAGAGTTATTAGAAACAAAATAAGGATAAAATTGTCAAGACTCTCCAAGCAATGAATATTAACAATGGAAATCAGACATCAAAAATCCCCGAGATACCCTGAGTTACTTCAGTGTAATTGTCAATTCTTCTTAAATATATTTTATCACGATTCATCTTTGTCCATTAAGGCATGCTTATCAGTTAATGCTTCTGGTTTTGATGAACAAAGGAGAAAACTTTGCTTACACTTCATCTTCAAGGGAGGAATGGATCATAGGACAGGAAAGGACTTCTTAGGTCAATGAGATTATTCCACTGCTATCAGAGGCTTATACCATCAAATCATGCACCCCCCAGTAACAATATAAACTACATTCTTATTTAAAATTTTAAAAATCCTGCTATTTAACTGTAAGTTTCCAAAAGTATAATCTAAGCCAAAACAGACTGAAATACCCTCTAAACACTCTTGTTTTTCTCATTGACTGGATAATTTAAATAGACATTGAAATGACTGGAGGTACCTAGAAAATTAGTGTAGATTAATTTATTTTTAGATGGTCAAACTTGCTGGTCACGTAAATGAAATCAAAGTTTTTGTATCCAAACTGGTAATAGAAAACAGATCAGAAGTTCATTCCTTAGGTGGATTGAAATCCTTCTTATACTTTATAGCCTAGATATTGTGTTGGGTTTTTTTCTTTTAGTTTTTAAAAAAAATATTTATTGACACTCCAAACAATCAAGATGCTCCTCAATTTTCATTCTGAATCCCTTAATGAAAAAGGGATTAACCTCTTCCACATCCTTCACCTGGCATCCTGGCATCTAGCTTTTATTGCAATTGAGACATTGTAGCTTCATCAAAACCATTTTCTCGTATTATAGGCTTGCATTTTATCGGCAATAAATCTGTCCATTAAAGAAAATTGGTCTATATTTAGAAAATATCTGCATATTTATAGAGTTACTAAAGGAAGGACTGGCAAGATAGTGATATTAGGATGGAGAAGACAGTTTACTGATGCTGCAAGGATCTGCATTCAGTATCTTTTTGCCAGTAGATAAAATCATGGTCCACATGGCTCCTTGAGCAGCATATTATATTCCAGTTTGAGAATGCAAAATGCAAAGTCAGAAATGCCACATTTTCCTCTTGTTCTGTGTGCAACCACGGTCAAAGATTCAGAAGCAGATTACAATGTTCAAACCCAGTCTTAGCAGAGCATTGTGTCCATAATTTCATCTGCTGTATTCTGAAGCAGAAATTCTGCATTTTCCTAAAAGTGTCATTGGTCAATGATTTCAAGGGATGAGGAGATTATTTCTTCATGTGAGTTTATCACTCTCTTATTACAGTACATGTTAAGATATCTTTCTCTTCAAGGAACTTGCACTAAAAGCTATGCTTTAAAACCAGTTGATGAGAGAAGGCCACCAGTTGATGTGATATATGCCTAGACACCAGTCTCCCTCATGGACTCTTTCTTTTGATGTTTGTTAACTTGCCTGTTCTATTAAAGACTCCTTGTGGTTCTTGGCTGTAAATCAAAGTTCTCCTTAATCACCACCTAAGAACACCCCAGAGACTTTCCCTGATGTGTGGTGACAAGCAGCAGTTTATCCAAAGCTGCAGATAACCCTTATGTATATTGTGGCACCTAAGCGATTTGCGAGTAAGGAACATACAAAGTAAAACTTGAAAGTTATCCGTAAGAACTGGCAGTGAATCAGAATCATTTTAAAATCAGCAGAGTGTAGTGGTAAGTTCAGCCAGCCTTTGATCAGGTTCCTAAAAACATAGCAAGAAGATGTGTTTAATGTTTGAACATTTTTTTTTTTTGACATGTCCTGGCTAATTGTAAGGAATAGATTCATTGTAATATCATTGAAGTTAAGTGCTTTCAGTGATCTGAAATCAGTATTGCCTCTATGCTGGGTTGTTTACATGGAATTATTACTGATTAGTTGTTGTTGGATACGATAAGATGTGGATTCTCTTCTTGTCTCTGTCTCTGACCTCATGGAAAAAATCTTTTAACCATTCTGTGCCTCAATATCCCAATTAATGAAACGGGATAACCAATGGTGACTACTTGGACATATTTATTAAAAGCACTGCGAAGAAGCAAGTTCATACCATTAAACTGATGGGTAAATCTGCTCAAAAATCACAATAGGTGTCTCTAAACATCCTACATACATTATTTATTTCATCCTGTAGCCAGAAGACAAAACAAGCAGGCAGTTATTTCTTATTATTTAGGATGAAATTATTTAGGATGAAATTACAGCTGAATCATGTGCTAAATTCTCCTTGACAACTGGTTGATGAGACTTCCAGTTATCCGACAAACATAACAATATTTGCCTGGTTTCTATCTGCCTTCAGAAAAACAGGGAATGGAATAGCCCAGAGAAGTTGGTGACACTGGATAATGAGTGCCAAATAACACAATGGTATGCGTGTATGTATACGAATTCAATATTCTGGAACCATGTTTCAGTATATTAGCTGATAAGAAATGTTAATGATCAGTGTAACCCAAGATTGCATGAGGTTCATTAAAACCCTCATCACCAGCAGATATATAGCATCAAAGTCCTCTATGTCAGCTTATTCTCTCTTTCAGTATTGCACAGCTGAAAGACAATAATGCCAGTAAAAATAAGGTAGAACCAGGCTCTGGACACAAGATAAATTCTCCTTGTTTTCAGAGGTGAATCCTATGTATCATCTGAGATACATATAGGTCATAAGTAAATCAAGCCTGTGTTTATTTGGAACTTGGTCTGAGCTCACCATAGTGATTTTGAAAATTGGATAAACCTCAGGTAACAAAAGGAAAGGTCGGTATCTTTCACACTCCACATAGTACCTATCTATGGATTATCAGGAGTAGTTTATTATATTGGAGAGCTAAGAGTGAAGCGAAATGCATAATCAGTGTCCAAATATCTTCAAAGACAAATGCTCAGACAGTTTTCAAGCAGATTCTGATTTGGTTAGTCACACAGATATTCATGCTTGGATCTATATCTGTTTTACTAATTGAGGACTACAAATACCTCAGTATGGGTATGTTTCAGTCTCTGTAAACCTGGAAAGTAAGATCCTCTGTTTGTTTTGGGTTTTTGTTTTGTTTTGTTTTGTTTTGTTTTCTGTCTGTCCTAGTTATTTTATGTGCCTATTTTTGTAATATTTAAGTGGGGGAAAAAAAAATATCCATACTCAGAACTTTCTAAATCTGCGTAAAAATGCCACTAGTGTTTAAATCTCTATGGCTTAAGCTTATCCAGTGTTACAGTGTGTAAATCTCCTATCTTCATTGGATTGTTCAGTGCTTTATCCATGCAAATCTGTCCACCGTACCCCTCTCACAGCTAAGTAGTTACTGCATCCAAAGCCAATACAAATATGAACAATTGTAGTGTGCTTAGGTCTGTCACATCTCTCCAAATACTCCTTTCAGAACCATTTTCAAAATTGTTCTGGCAAAGCTCTGTGGACACCTTGCTTACGAAATGCTACCTCATTGCATTGTTTTAGGGAACTGTGCTTGATCTATGCAGCTGCGAGGGTATTATTAAGAAGCATCAGTCATGCTTTTGAGAGGGATGAGCTGATTTCCTGAGATGTGCATGGATTTGCATAGATGACTTTAGAGAAGAATCCAGCAGAGCACTTCTGGAATCAAAGTGCTCTTATTTTCCATATCGCTTGCTTTTCTGGACAGCTCAGGGCCAAGGGAATGAAAAGCCATGTTGACAATTGTACATCTCCTTCATCTCCCAGCTGGCTGGCTGAAACTCCTTGTGTCCCATCTGGGTCCTTCAGTCACTGCCTCTGCATGTGCCATTGTACATGGTTACAGTACCACCTTGAATAGTTGTCTATTTATTATGTGCTCAGTGTCCTTTAGCATTGCAACAAATTCTGCCTCCTGGACTTACGGTTATAGCTAGCCCAATAGATTATTTTATTTTTCATCATGTTTCCTTCATTTGTTTTGCAAATATTCTGAAGAAGAAATTACCTCCTTTCTTCACAGTCTGAAGAATACATCCCTCTGTGGCCATATCTGTGGGAAAATGGATCAAATGTTGTCTGCCACACATGAGTTTAGCTCCAAGTCTAAGGTCATGCTAAAAATGCTTCTGTTCAGCTTAAATAACTGAGAGCCTCATGGAACTAGAAGCATTATGTTGTGCTCGCAGTAGTGTGTCCTAGTTTGCTATTATCTAACAATGCTGATCTTAATTACAGCAGCCTAGTAAGGTGCACATAGTCAGGAAAAACATTAGATTGTCACAGGACCACAAAAATGTTTATTCACATTATTAATCATTTATTAATTAATTAAGGGTAAGTGCTCTCTGTTGAAGATGGAGTGATCTTTTTAGATAATGTATCCATGGAATAATACCCACAATTTTGTCATTTGAGTGCACAGGTTACATCTATATGAATAAATTAAACAGATTCAAACTATACACTGGCACCGTAATTTGCTAGCACAAGAGATCTTATGTCCATGCTGTTAAAATTTTAGATTTCAAAACTCAGTGCTCACGCACAGGCTATCTGCTGGGAATAGTACCTGGCCTGTACTACCTCCCAGAACTCTATTCTGTGAATGCAATTTGGCCTTGGCCAAAATGCACCAGGCATCCCATTTGCCACATTCTACCCTGACACTTTTTGACTTTATATGAGTATACCTATAGAAATTTGTGCATGAAAACACGATTAACAACTCTAGGCAGTAGATTTCTTGCAAAGCAGACAGGTATAGCTTATTGAGAAACACTGACTTCACTATGTCACTGGAAATTAAAGAAACTCAGTGAAAGGCAGCTATGCAAAGCCATTAGAAGAGAGGATTTACTTAAAAAAAGAATTGTCACATTCAGCATAGTAGATGTGTTAATGATAATAACGGTATATTTTTACTCTTGTCGTGTTGTTTGAGGTGATGTGCATTACTGTGTCATGACAGTGTAGAGGCAAATAGAGTTCCTGTTCCAAACAATTCACCAATGCTAAGATTTTAAAAGGACCTACAAGAAAGCCATTGCCCATTTCTCCCACACAATGAGGCTTGCAGATTCTGCAGCTCTTTCTCACAGTGCCTGAGTATTTTTCTTTCATAAAGGCAAATAGATTTGTGATCCACTCTTTTTGCACCAAAATAGATCTGAGCTCTCACTAAAAACAGAAAGAAAGGAATTTATATCAATTAAAAAAGAGTATGATGGTTACACTTCTGGTAGCACTTCAATCCAATTAATTCACTACAGAAACAGTGTTTTATGTATTCTGGCTCTGGACATTGATACCAGTGCTGGTAAAAATAGGGCATCAAACAGTGCCAAGGAATGTTTCTAGATAAGGAAATATAATTGTTCATACTATTAAAATGCATCCTGTAACATTGTTGAACTGTGCCAGCTATCAGTCTCACCAAAACTGTTGGGCATGGCTTGGGAGTTAAGATGGACCAGGAATCATTCTCTGAACACAATTTGCATGTGGCCATGCAAAGATAATTTATAGCATAATTGGAAGACATTGCATGCCAACTGGCCTCAGAACCAGCCCTGGCAGAGCTAGTGTAGGACCCCAGTCCTAGAGAGCCTGGACAAGGAGGACTGTGCACCCACTTCTAGTCATGTCACCCAATGCCAGCATCACTCTGTGCTTCAGTCAGCAGTGTGAGAGGAGGAGCCACCACTTTTCTTATTGCCTTTTTTGCTGGTAAAACGGGGTTTTAATTTGATAAGGCACTACCAGTACCTCACCAGCATACCATCATATCTTTTGGTCATACCTCCTATTATAGTATTTCCTGTTCTTTGTTTCTGAGCAAATTGTTGAAAATTTTCTTCCTCTTCATTCTCCTTTATCTTCTTTGAGATGCAAATCAATATGAGAGTGTTAAATAAGAAGAGAAAGCAGGTTAAAAAGAGGAAACATTCTGCAGGTTTAAATAGGGTAAATCCCAAGAAGCACCATATATTTATACCAATGCAACAACGATAACCACCAGCTGCATATCTGTCCAGGAAGTATATTCCTCTTTATCCTATATCTAGTGGGCATTTTCTGTATCTCCATCATGTCCTGAAATATCACTTTACTTTCTAAGTGTTTTTACCATTTTTTATGGTCCTTCTGGAGCTAATGAGCAGTACTTCAACCTAACCAGAGGAGAAAGGGTTTTGCCAGCAGTAATTTATCACCCCAGTAGAAGTTGTTTTCAGAATATGACACTGCCTTTGTTAATAGCATTTAGGAAAAGCTGCCTGTAATTACTGTCACTGTGTTAATTTTTGACAAATTACCCCAGGATCTTGGTCAGCCTACTCTGGCAGCTGGATCTTATTGAGAAGGCAATGACTAGTCAAATATGGCTTTAAGAACATCAGGTCAACCCACTGACACAAGAGGGTGAGTCTGTTAGTGACAGTAAAAGGAACACAGCTGAGAGATGATGCATTGCCAGCAACTAACATCGAAATGGCTGCAGTAGGAAAGATGGATACTTAACATTCACATGTTATAATTCTGACTGACACATCTGGACTAGTCCAGTTGACATGTTTACAGTTTTGCGACACTGCTTTATATTCAGCATAACCTGATGAATATGAATATTATAAGTGCCAATGTTATCTACACTACAATAAGTAGTCCAATTTCATATCAGAGCTTTTCTATTAGTATTTTTATTCAAATATCCAGGCAAATCTTTATTCAAATATCCAGTACCAAAATATTAAATGTATAGTATGTTAATGAATTATTTTGGGTCAGATGAAATGTGCTACAACTTTCCCATTAACTCTTAAGACAGAGGATCTGATTCCATGCAATTATTTGGTTATGTTCATAGAAGGAAAATATTGTTTCAAAATTTATATAAACAGTATTTATTGGATGGACAGATAGGTAAGAAAGAAATCCCAAACAAATACTCCAAAAAACATTGCTTTTAAGTGCAAAGACGACATAGACGACATGGGATGGGGGAACATGCTATCTACAGTCAAAAGGTAGGAAGACATTCTCAAGCTTTTATTGAAAACATCTAACCTTGATCACTTACCTCTCCGATCAATTAGTCGAGGAAGATACATTGCAGAACCTCTGAAACTCACAAATTTCCACCTGAAGACTGGTTTGCTGTCTTTCCTCTGTTGATTCTGGTGGACAGACATTTCATGACTTTACAGTTTAATACATTAGATCCTGATTCATAGAAGCCTTTAGAAGTGTAAGGTACTGTATTGCCTGAAATTAGAGTAATAAATTGACCTTTTTATTTTCCTCCTGTGTGAATTATTGTGAGTATGTTAGATTGAATTATGGAAGCTGGGCAACCCTTTAAACAGGTGTAGACATACCTTCAAGCTCTGCCAGATACCCATGCCTATTCAACAAATTGCTTCCAATTTTCTTCTTCACGTTTTCTTCTTCTAATTGCCAGTCTAAATGTGTTCTTGTATGTAATCACTATAAACAGAGCAATTACCAATTATATAGTCAATTAGTATCCACCATGTTTTGAAAAGGCCAGGCAGAACCATCACCTTGCATAATCAGTTATTTATTCCTCTCAATCAGTTGTCCTCAAGATACATTGAATAAATCACATGAAGCAGAAGAAAGGAACACAGGTGTCAGTGGTGCAAGCAACTATTACAGAAAAGCAAGAAAAGGAGACCGAAAAGGTTGTTACCTGCTCTCCATTGCTGACTGTTTCATAGCCATGATGGTGTTACTGAATCTTGAAACAACATTTCTGTAGGGTAAATAATCTTGTGGTGCTCAGATTTTTATAAATTCTGCTGTGGTTTTTGACCTTTTTTTTTTTTTTTAAACTGCAAGAATGTAGAACCAATAGTGTATAGTTATCCTACAACCATGAACTGTGAACTATTGCTGAACTGAAGGCAACCGAGTGAATGGGTAACGTCAAATGTGTCTTGAGACCCTTTCAACCTTCTAATGTCTCAATAATTCCTTTATTTTTCTCTTGTTTATACTAAAATAATTAGGAAGAAGTTCCCTGGATCCTCCTTGATTACACTGATGCATGGATCATTTAAGCAGAGTGAAGCCTACTTTTCGTATATTTGCATGCGTAGTAAAAATTAGTGCCACAAACGCTATTCAAATCTCTGTGTGTATAAACATAAATATGTATGTGGAGACACACATAACTATAGATATATCAAATATAACTTGGAATTTAGCACAAAGAAGTTTTGTCTAGAGGAGTCTGCACATGCAAAAAGACTGTGTAACCATACAGGCTCTGCAATAAAAATACAATTAAAATTTTATGAATATTTTCATCTTAGGTATACTGAAGTGATAAAGCACAGAATTTGATCTGAGTCATAAACCCAGGAAAATAGCCTTTCCACTGCTGTGGAAAACTCCCTTTTGAAATCAGAAACACCAAGGTGCCCATTAAGAAAAAATGAATGTCATTGCACAGAATTAAATTGGTCTCCATGCTTCAGCATCCTTCTGTAATGGAGGAGCAGGTTATACCCTTTCTGTCAACCACCTTGTTAAGAAAGGTATTGTCTGTGTTTGTGAAACAAATGCCTCCCTTCTTCTGTCTTTGTTCCTCATCATGGAAGAGTCATTAATACCTGAATCAAGGCAGCCAGAACCTTCCCATCTATTTCTCCTTACTGCAACTTCTTGGAACCATCAAAGAATCAAAAAAAACTCTTAAAAATATTGACATATAAAGTAGGTAAATATAAATAACACTTGCACTCTGAAAATCATAATGCTCTTTCTTTTTCAGAGAATATATTTTCTTACTCTTGCTATTCGTTGTGAGCAATGAACTAAGGACAAAGGAGTTGCTCAAAAGATATATGTTGTTTGTCATATTTACTGACAAGCGAGGAAGGTTAAAACTCAGATCTCACTGGATATCTGGGTGAGATGGATCATGCACCGGGCACAGAGAACACAGAAGAATTAATTCCTCCTTGATGGATTTCCCCTCCAGCAACAGTCACGTCTGCCTTTTCACTGACATGTTTATTCCAGCTGAATGACATCCAGGCTACTGTCAAGGGCAAAGTCAGCAGTTTTCAAATATGTCCCTTATGCCCTGAGGACAGGACCGAGGGCCTCCCCAATTCCTGGAGCCATTCCTGGAGACCAGGGAAGTGGTCTTGAATAGCTGGTCTGTTTCTGATATACATTGCTGTCCCTATCCACACGAACTGTATTGACAGTACCCAAAGCACAGTTCTCTTGTTCATCATGAACCATATCAGACTAATAGCTCCATTTAAAAACTTTAAGGTTATTTATCACTGTCATCCTCACCTCATCCCTTCTAATGCAGATCTGCATGCTTTCATGAGAATTTGGAACACTTATTAGGAAAATATCAACCCCCAAGATATACAGAAGAAAACAAACCAGCTTGCTTTCTATTGCAATGAATTAGGCATATTTGCATAGTTTCTTATTTGACAACTGATAACATCTTGCAGAGCAATGTCAGTTTCTCCAAATGAGACAAATGGATGGCAATCACTGATGGAAAATACCTGATAACAACGTATAGGATTTTATTAACAACCTGTTGATGTCCACCTGGATCAGGAAGCAGAGTTCAGAGAAGTGTCCATATGGTAGAAAGAATAAAAACAGTTATTCAACCTGTTTGAAAGGCATGGAAGATATTACTTTCAAGCAAAAGGCATTAGCTCACTTGAACAGGATGACATTGGGAAATTTTATTTGTTGTTTTCATTTTCAGGTGATACATATGAAGTAGAAAGCATCAGGTAATGAAGAAACTTGAACAAATTGCTTTCCTTTTCAGCACATGTGCTGGTGTCAGCCCCAGACAATGAAACAAGCAAATTCTGATGAAGAAAGCAAAAGTGTTGATCCTAATTAGAACAGACAAAGGCATTTTTCATCCTATATCCCTTGTTTAAAGGTTGACTCTTGGCAGGCATGTGATAACTCAGTGCACTAACAGCACTGGTTACCAGAGCATCCATCACACGGGGGATGTGCAGCAAGTTCAGAACCAGACTTCATGCCTGGAACTGAAACCCCTGCCAGAAGCAGATAGGTCATTCTTTTCAAATGATGACAGAATAATTGCCTCCCAATGGAAGGCTAAAATCTGCTGGCAGACCTTTCGGGGATTCTGCAGCTATTGCTTTTCTGCCTGATTGTTGCTGAACTTCAGGAGACCTTAACAGGTTACCCAGGAGTCTTCAGCATGACACTAAACCCAGAAAGCAAGCAATTTTGGAACTTGGATCAAAGATTAAAACTTAGAATCAGGAGCCCAAAATGTAAATGAAAAAATCCAAATGTACGAACAAAGACTTTTGTAGGCCTTTTCTAAGATTTTAAAAAAATCAAGAACAGGATCTTCCTAAGAAATAAGTAAGTCATACATGTGAAGTAAACCTTTTCATTTTATTTGCTCTTGGAGTGTTACATGAGTAACACCAGCCTTGTGTCATTGCTTCTAAAGTGGTATAAGGGACAAATAAAAAAGAAGTTCAAAATGAGAGAACATTAATAAAAAATTTAGTTGAACGACTGCCCAGTAGCATTGGGATGACTCCAAATGTAAATGTTCTTTCTCGCACTTTGTTTGTTTAAGGTCAGAGATATTCTAGTGGTTAGTTTAGATTAAATATTTTTTGTCATGTTGGCTTCACTGGAGCACACAACAGTGACAGATTTTATGTCTGGAGTGGTTTCACAAGGGAAACCAGTGAAGCAGTCCTGTTGTGCAGATGAGTGCTATAAAAAGCTGCTCTTGCAAGTGTAAATGTGGTACTGGATCTTGTCTTCACAGTTTGGCATCAAATGGATGACAATACATTCCGATACTGAGGGTTAATATCTTCATATTTTTAGGACAGTTTCTAAAGTGGAAAAGAAGGCCAGATAGAGAATCAAAAGATAAGTCATAGAACCATAGAATCATTTATCTTGCAAGGTCATCTAATCCAGCACCCAAATAAATGAAAAGGCAGTTTTTTTCTCTTTTCCAAATCAGAGCCCTGTATTGTAAACAAAGCATAGTTTTGATCTGACCAAGATCAGAATATGAAGTGAATAGAATAAAGGAAGTATTTTTACTTTTGTCTAATTGCTGTTTATGAGGCTAATCCTTCTCTGTCACTCCCGTGTCTCATATACATCTGCTCATAATCACAGACACAGATTTGTGATCTCCCTTTCTGTAAATTTCAGGGAATTGACCGTTTCCTACTGTTCCTTGAGTGTAATGATATAGAAAGGCAATACAGGTACAACCCTCTGAGAACCGTTTGAAATTCAAGCCCCAGAAAAGTTATGTCCTGACTGACACAGTGAGAAATTACTTTGCATTCCCAAGGAATGGGGAAGGACGGCTTCGGACATTTACTGCAGCATTCCTTAGTGTGGGTCTGCAGTTGTTTCTGTGACAAAACAATCTGAAACCTAAGCAAGGTCAGATACTTCATTTATACAGAGAACAGATCAGACCTATTTCTAATTGTAGGAATAAGCTGATAGATCTTGCGATGTTCTCATCTTCATTTGCATTTCTAACTAGACTGTGAAGAAAAGCTTCATTTATGCCAGGTAGTAGATATTTCTGGTTAGAACAATATGATGATGAAACTGATATTTTGGAGGCAATGCTTAAACTCAATGGCAGTGACTTCAAGGAGGAAAAAGGTCTTAAAGAGATGAAATTGTCCACCGAGGAAACAAACAGATGAGAATAGATTGAAATAAGTCACAGAGAAATTGCAAATTAAAATTTCTCTTTCATTTTCTCTGTATTTACATATGTATAAAGCAATGGGAGTAAATGTGATCTCAGGGTGCTACATAATTACCTGATGTTAATTATCTCAGCTTCACTGATTTCTGTAAGACTGTATACATGTATTATAAAGGGGGACATTAGCTGCTGGTTTATTTTCATAGAAAGTCTATCATCAGTCCATCATACATTCTTTCAGTAACTCTGCTGAACTAAATTGCTGGGTAATGCACATTTCAAGATATCAGTAGAGAAATGTTTTGAAAAGTTCAGTCAGCACCTAGCAAAAAACTAGAACAGAATGTGAGAAATAGTGTCATGTATTTTGCCAACCAGAACTTTACACAGTGAGGAAAACGTCAATGCGCATCTAATATTTTGAAATACTAAATTGCACACAGCCTAATTTCCAACTTTGTTCAAAACTATCCAGTGTAGAAAGAAGTGACTTTGGTTTATGACTTCCATACAGAATGCTGCTGGCATTCTTTTCTTGCTGCTTCACAGCAATATCAGCTCCTCTTTTTTAAGTAATATTTCAAAGTGTTTCTGTTTTAGTGGTAAGCTCGTAGGCTGCTGTGTTTATTCTCCAAGGTGTTCTTGGATGTAATTAATCAAAAAGAGACAGAATCTTTATTAACTGCATTTGCTGGGAAAATAAAATAAAATTGAAAAAAAGAGTACTCATAGGACAAAATTAAGTGCATTTCATCTTGGATTATAAACAGAACTCTTGATACAAAGTGTAGCAAATATGCAGTTCAAGATTTCAAGTCCCAGCTGCGTGGTGCATGACTCCAGCTTAAACATAATTCACAGCATCCATACGGTACTTTTGAAATGTAACATACCATTACTGAGATCTTTGTGGGACACTTTTAGCTGAAGGGCACTTTGGAACAGAATTCCTCCATTCCCTGTTTCTTTGTCTGGATACACAGGCAAAGAGGGAGGGAGATGAGGCATTTATATCCCTTTTGGAGTTCCTGCTCTCCCCTCCATTCCTGATAAATGTTTTACGGGCTGACACTGCAACAGTGATGAAGCCTGATGATTTCATTCCCATTCTGATCAGGAAAATGAATTTCTGTCCTCAGAAAAGATTGCTATTTGGAATAAGACAGGAAAACTATCTGAGAGTTGGGGTTTTTTTTTCTGTGTGTGTTGTTTTTTTTTTTCCTGCAGAACTAAAAGACTTCAAGAAATTCATTTTCAAGAGGAAAAAAGGAGTTTTTTTGTAGCTCGTCAACTTCCTGCCAACTGAACACTCCTGTCAATTTCACCTCCTGACCTTTTGTCAATTTCATTTGCTGCCAGAAGGCAGAAAGTGACTCCGATGAGAATCTTCCAGGCAAGGAGCCAGAGCCAGACGCTGGTCACCTGCTTTCTCTACCTCTCCAGTTCTCAGCATCCCCACCTGGACCAACCCTACTTCTAGTTCCCTAATTCCTAACATGAAGGGTCTTTGGCAATCTTACTTTCTTTTTTTCTATTTCTTTTTTTTCAGGTAGATAATATAAATGGAAACCATAATCACAATTTTTCAATCCTATGGATTTCCCTCCCTTCCTCTCCCCCACCCCCCCACCCCCATAGAGGCTTTAGATATATTTTTTTTCTGAAAACCACTCTGACATAAAATTGACTATCAGCTCTGTTTCTTTCTTCCTCCTCTAATGCCTAAAATTGGGCTTAGTTGACTCCAGAACATGCAAGAATGATGCTTCCTAATGTACTCAGCATGGCTGCCTGTGTTGGAAATGAGATGAAAGCACTTGAATCATTTTCCTTTTCAAATGGCAGTCTAATTAACATATAGATCAGCTGGCTAACACTTCCGCGAAACATGCACGGTACTTGTTATTAAAATACAAGCACTCTTTGAACTTCAGCAGTCACTTGAAAATTTTTAATCTTCCGATTCTGCCTTTGTTTGTAATAGTTTAGATAAGAAATTGGACAGCCAGGGTGTTAAACCTAAGCAATCATTTGGACACTCTTAATGTCGTGGCTGTGCTTCTATTTGTTTAACAGCATATATTATGCATAAGGAATCCCAGTCCAAGGATTTATCTAAATTGAATGTGCTATAGCAGATGACAGCAAGAGGATTTCTTTCAAAATTAGCTTGTGTCTTTTTAGGCAGACTGAATTATCCCCAGGTCCCATGAAATCATCTTCAATAGCTTTCACTGGCTCTTCGCAGCAATGGTACCTTCTGCTGAGAAGAGTCAATCAACTGGAATATGCTTTTGTTGTTAGACCTGAAAACTGCATGAGATTGGAGGAGCATGATGTATGAAAAACAGGGGAAAAATCCTGAGGGTAGTGTTACTGCTCACAGACCTGCACAATCTGGATATAAAGACAGGGTGAGTTTAGTGCTTGATTCATAGGGGGTGAGGGGAAGTGAATCTACATGAGCAAAAAACTGTTTAAGCCCATAAGTGTTACACAATAGGTAAAAGAAAATGGAGTCTTGATTTGAAAGCATTAAATAACCTCTTTGATTAGTAAAAAAACCCCGTGGTATAAAATGACCTTCTTTGCTCAATATTTATGATGATTGTTCAATTTACTTCTACATAAAAAGGGACGACAGATAAGATGCTTGTGAAATTGAATGATTGGTTTTCAATATCTTTCTACTTATCACTATGTAGTCTCTGGACAAAATAAAAATGTGTATTTTTTTTTTTTTTGTTCAGTTGGTTTTTTTTTTGGTTTCAGCTTGAGTTTTTTTTTGGTAAGTGGTTTCAGCAATTTCAATGAACAAAACACAACATGTTAAGAGAAAAAAAAATACTTGTCTCTTCTTTTTTTTTTTCTTCTTTTGTAGGTATGAAGAAGTTGACTAAAGTTAACTGTGGACAGTTCCAGTGGACATATTTCAGAGTTCACCAGATACTCAAGGAATTTAACAATATGCTTAATTTGAAGCGACTGGGATTTAGACATCTGTTAATATTGCTAAACCAAGCCCTTTAGAAGATTTTTTTTTTCTTTCCTTTATAAACCAAACTTGGCCTTGATTTTCAAGCTTTATCTCTGGTACCAGTTTTGCTAATAGTTTTCCACAGACAGAGAATCACAAGGGAAAGCGAGGAATGAATGGCAGGTGCAAAACTAGAGGGACAGTTCATTTCACATGTCAGCCTAGAGCCTTATTTGAAACTCTTCAGCTCTTCAGATGATAAAAAACCTCTAGCAAGGGTTAAAATTCATGCTTGCTTTTCCAGATAAACATAAAAAGACCAATAAAAATATCCTTTCTGAAAGTAATCACTTTCCTGTGGCAAAACTTATTTAGGTTTTGACACTGAAGAGACTAAATGAAACAACAATAATTTATGTCTCACTTCTGCTAGTCTTCTAGGAGGTGTTTCCAAAAGCATAGTCCATATACAACAGATAGACACTTAATATACCCTGACTATCTGGCTGTCTTTTTTCCCTTAGTCTCACTCACCCTCACTGCTGCCTTTGAGGTGCCAGCATCATGAGGACCAGCTGAAAGGTTGAGTCACTGCTTTTCACTCTGCAAATGCAGAAATGGCATTGTAATCAAGATGGCTAAGACATTCTCCATTAAGTAAAAACCAAAATGGACTGCACAAGCACAGAGAATGCCATATATTTTGTAGATATATTTCAGTATTCATAAATATTGAATTGAGCCCAAGGGTTCACTGATTAGTACAGGAATGCTGCACCCTATTTTCCTGAATATATCTTTACTATGTTTGAGTCCTGATCACAGTATCTTCTGTCCGATATTAGAGGACAGATTGCTGCCTTTAAAATTGGTTTGCATGTTTCAAGCTGATAAGAGAATCTAAAATCAAATCTGTAAGAGCCAAAGAACAAAAAATCATGTACCTTCCTCCATTGAGAGATAAAAAAAAAAATCCATGACAAACGTTTGTACTCCCCAAATATAGACAATTTACATTCCTTAGGCACTGCCTTTCAGTGCCTTTGTCATCAAAGGAAAGTTAAAATCAAACAAAGGGCATATCCAAGAACTAAAGTTAAGCTCCTGTTTTAAATCTCCATCTGATGGTTGTAAATATCAGTGTTAAAAATTCCATCTGGAGATCAAAGAGACACCTGACAATTAAGACAAGGTGGCACAGTAGCAGCTTGACATAACATGGTACTCACAGTGAAAGAGAGTATTGCTGTAATTAAATACTAAATAAGGTTGATCTGGTTTTTAACTGATTGGTGGTGGATTGCATTAGTGCAGATAATGCCAGATGAATTGTGGTATTGGATAAGGGTTATCATAAACTGGCCATAAAATATTTTAGGCTGGAAATTCAGAGTAGATTCCAACAATCTGCAAAGAAGAGATTTGGAATAGAATTTGTATAGGAATTATAGGAAACGGAAACCCTAATTAATTGTATGTGGAGTCTGAAGAATTTATGAGTATGAATAGATGATGTGCTTCCTTGAGTTGGCAGGGAGTCTATTCAACAAACCATGAAATAAATCCTTGATGCAGGCTCCCCTGATAACAGCTGAATCATCTATATTCACTAGGTTTTGATTTCATCTTTGACTGAGCATTTATTAACATTGGGATGAAGGATTAGTCTGGATCAACATTTCTTGTGATTATACTTTTAATTTGTCATAGACATAGTAGACTTTGTGCATACTCATTGCAAATGAAGTATAAATATACGACTTTCATTAATTACTCTTCATTACTATTATTTTATTAGCAGCATTCTATAAAGCCATTGCATCCCAAAACACTATCTCAGACAGCACTTTTTGGTGACCTATTTGTGGAGAATTTAAACAGTGGCCTAAAGAATATCAGTCACATAATACAGTAAGAATGATAGCAAACATAGCAATTAAACAGCCTCTTCCTTCTCAACTTCATAGTTTCATTTCTGGCAAATCTTTCTAGCCAGTGGGAAGATAAAGATTAGCTTGAGAAAGTGTTCAGTGTTGTTCTGAGAAGCTACCTTCCTTTCTACCTTCAGACAAGGGTTATGATTAAATCTGAGTATTTGGGTGATAGATCACAGAATAAGTTAACAAGTTACAGTGGATTGAGCTCTAGCAGTCTGACACTTAGCTCTTGATGCCTTTGTTTTACAAGATTATTACTTCATGAGACATTTAGTACTGAGTTGTTTCAAGTAAATTAAACCAGAAGGTGAGAGGGACCATAATGTAACTGAAGCACTTCTTGTATTCCTTGCCTTCAGAACACTGCATTTTTGGATTTTCCTGTCTGTGCTGCTTGGGGCTGACATCTTAGGAAAAAAGTATCTGAGCTGTAACGATTAACAAATGAACATCAAATAAAATGTATCATCCTTCTCTGGATTGGAGAAAAAAAAACCTGTCATAAATCACTCTGAAAGAAGACAGACTTCAAAAAGTAATTGTGGCAAAAATGCATGGCTAGATGGTCCTAACAGAGGTTACATAGTACATTTATGGTTGATGCCACTCATAATTATTTGTTTTCATGTGATTTATTTTCTACATGTCTGCATTTGTTTTTTCATGTTCATACTTAATAGATGTTAAGCAGTGAGACAAATGCTTGCGAGTCTTATCCATTAAATGAAGGAAATATGATATAAAGACAAATTATGTTTTCTCTCCCCCCCAACTTGTTTTCATAAAAACATTCATTCCATATGATCAGTCTATATTTCACAATCTGTATCAGATAAAAACTTTTTATGACTTCAATTCCCATCAAAAGATGACTGGATTTTATCACAGTGTCGTGAACTGTAAATCACAGCAAGGGTAGGTTTAGATGCAGCAGTTGGTCTTAATCCCCCTATTAGTATTATCCTCTCGGATACTATCTTAATAGCAGGGAGGACTAATTAGGGTATAAAACCACTTCTCAGCTTTCATGAAAACTGACTAACCCTGAGTTTGTTACAAACACAGCTGTAGGGTGTGAAGGCTGAAAAAAGAGCACGTTCTGTATAACCAACACAGAGACTTTAAAAAAATCACCACCAAACAAACAAAAAAACCAGCTGCTAAAATATTTTACTTTTTTAACCACCTTCAAAATAACCTTCCTGTACTGATGTATCAAAACTCATGGTATCTCTACTGAAATTATTCTGTGCAGTTTGTACATTTAACTACGGAATAGAACTGAACTTTAAAACCACTACTTCTCCTCTGCCACTGGAGGATCAGATCAACAATATTGCTCAGATTCTGATCTGTTGGGTGCTGGAAATATCCAAATCAAGTGGAAGGTAATAACGCTGATGATGCATTTTGGCCACCTTCTATTTTCATTTTGTTTCCAAGCTATTTTGAGGTGATTGGAGCTCTTAATTCTCCTGCCAAAATCTGTCAGTCCACTGCACATGTTAAATATTGGAATGAGAAGACATCCTGTCGACCCTGGATACCCTCATTAATACACAATCAGGGTGATACTACAGTTATGCATGCATATAAATATAAATGTCCTAAATGTACATCTACACATAGATATATACAGCAGATTTTTAAAATTATCTATCCACAACAGGTTCTTCTGCCACCTTTGAACTTAAATCATTTCCAGTCTGAATCTCCACACATGCTTACATATTTTTTTGTCCATTTGAATTCTCGTATTCCTTACTTTTCTATACACCTCTCATGATGTTCTTCTGTGGGTGTCAACATTCTGGTTGATCTCTCTGCCCTTTCTTTCCCTCTGGATATTTACTGTCTGGTCCTTTTAACAGACTCTTTTTTGAGTGTAGCATGAACACATTTGCGTTCACTAAAATCAAGTTGTTTATACACTTAGAATGACATCACATAAATTCGCCAAGGCTTCATAATAATTACCCATATCTCTGGTTATTTATGACTTCTTCAAGTTCGTAAACAAGTCTTGAATTTCATTTAACTGTTTTATGCTGGCACTGTCTTCATCTAAGTAACTTTTGGCTGGTTGTCGTGGTTTTGACCAAATTGACCAACCAGAACAACAGATGGCTCCTCCCCCCCACACCAAGGAAAGGAGAGGAGAGGAAGAGGGAAAGAAAAGAAAAACTTATGAGTTTAGAAAAAACTAAAATACTTTAATGAAAAAATACATAAATAATGAAATAATAATAATAATAATAATAATAATAATGATGATGATGATGATGATGATGATGATGATGAAGAAGAAGAAAAGGAAAAGAAAAAAAAGGGGAAAGAAAAAATAAATAATGTATACAGTATATACAAAACTGTCTCAAGCTCCCAGGATGATCATCTCATCACCAGCAGGCACAGGGGAAAGGCCCAGGCTGGACTCAGAGATGAACAGGAGCAGATTCCAGATCTGGAATCAGGAATGCTCAGATCGGAATCAAAGGCAGACGGACAGACAGGGTTCTCCTTGGATGTCAGTCATCAAAGGAAGAAGAGTTGACCCTTTGATCCCTCAGCTTTTCACTGAGCATGATGGGAATGGGATGGAATACCCTGTTAGTCAGTTTTGGGTCACCTCTTCCCTACAGGTGTGATCCCTCTACGCTTTTCTGCTTATGACCCTCCAATGGGGCAAAAAACAAATTTTCCTGACCTTGGTTGTTATACCAATAAGTATAAGTAAGGGCCTCTCTGCATACTATTCCTTGGTATAATCAGGTGTTATCACTGTAAGAGTGAACAATTGCTGAACAATATGCTGTTAATTTCAGAGTTTAGTTAGTTAGAAGGTGCCCAGCTGAAAAAGTAAAATTACTGAACAGAAAATTAGTCTGTTTTACTTCAAACCAGGACACTGGTACAAAGAAAAATAAAGGCTTGTTAAACAGTTTGGTTCGGATTTAATCATGAATGTTTCTTGAAATAGAGCAGGAATTATGTCCCTGTAGAGAAAGGGGTTCAGAAGCACTAAAAAACAGTCTAATTCTCCTGTCACTATGGTAGCTTTGTGCATTGTTTCTTATGTTCTTGACAGTGATGCCGGAGTTCCTGTGTGAAAGGCGGGATGAGCTGGGACAGCAGGCTTTCCAGCTAAGCTGTACCAAACGATGACCCTTACTTAGTCCCTTTTATCTAGTCTTCTCTTCCTCTCTTTCACCTCACCTAAATTCCTCCTGTGTCCTCATTTGGATGGCATCATAACAACTGGGTATTGAGCACAGATTAAATATGTACTTGAGCAGCTAATCAGTGTTGAAATCCAGGTTGCCATCTCCTCATGTTTATCGGTATGTAAATAGATGCCTGGGAGTCAGGAGACCAGACCTTGCTGCTGTCATATCTTGTGTGATGGGTCAATCCACCAGCAGTAGTAGAAGAGCTATGACTAGTGAAAATCCTTTACCCAGGCCCAAGGGAACAGAGACCAGCAGCTCTCTCAGATTTGCAACATGATCAAGAAAGTAACACAAAAAGGAACTGACAGTAGGAGGGAAAATGTATTTCCCTGACTGAGAGATCGTGGTGTGGACAGAGCAACAAAACAGATGTGAGCTCCTCTGACCTTGCCGGCTCCAACTTTATCACTAGACATGTTTAATTAAAAGCACATCAGATTAAGTCATTTTGTTATATGGGAAAATGTTGGAGTCCCTCAGGTGCAATCCCTATGGAAGAAACACAACAAGGATAAGGTTCTTCATTACAGCAACAGAAATCAGCTACAAAAATACTTTAAAGCCCATCCTACTGGGGAATTGGACAAGCTTGAGATAAGCAAGTGCATTGGATTATGCTTTTTGATTTCTCTGGTCAGCAAGATGACAGAGTAACTTACAATAGGTGTGAAACACCCAGTTGAGAGAAATTATGTTCATGTCATTCCTTTATTCCCCTATTTCTCTTATAACCTATGTTTCTCTTGTATCAATTATTTCTCCAGCTCTGTTCGCCCTCTCTGGGGTTGGCTGAAACTCATAATTGAAAGCCACATATGAGGAAGTTTTTGTAAATTGGGAAATAAAAATCCCAAGATATTAAGAAACAAAGCCCCGATAACACCACCTTACAACATGTGCTCTTCAATGTGATCATCAAGAACACCAATGTCTCTTGAGGTATTAAAATGGATTTTAATTTAATCTTTAGAAATGAAAAACTATTCATTTAATGTGACACTGGAAAATTTATTCAAAATTGTTATTAATGGGTGCTAATAGTAGAATTTACCATGTGTAAATTTCCCTTTAAAGCATTTTTAAATGGATGAAGTCCTTATGGTTAAACCTATATATGTATATAGGAAACAAATATGTGGGTTCTAAGCCACAGCTGACAGACAATAACTGTTAGAGTAATGCCAGAGTAAGATAATCACTTTGTATATGCTAAAGACATCTCTCTTTCCCAACACAAACAAAAAAACCAACTCCAACCAACGAACCAACCAAAAAAACCCCACCAAAACACAAAAGCATAAATAGCAGGATCTACAAATTCCATTCAAAAGTGGGGCTGCCTATGGTAGAACTGTAACCAATGGGAAGAGGAATCCACTATTGCAATTTCCTAACTGATCATCCTGATCATCAGGAAATCAAAAGTAACCATTTTTTTTTAACAAATGCAGTTCCTACTCTTAATTGCAACTCCTTCTACTAATGAAATGTTAATATCAATAACGCAGGGATATTGAGCCCACATAAAGTTCTAATGACACCTTCAATAAACCTTATATTTACATTGATAAATATACCGTGGCTTTTTGATATCTAAAATGGTCTTAAAGTATAAAAGAAGCTCACCAAATACATAAACATGAGACTAGAGAGATTATTAATATTAAACAAGAAATCTCTGTGAAGATGACATTAGGGATCTGATGTGAACTGACAAAAGCAAATGAATTTCAAGTTAAATTTGCTACCTTGTCCTTAATTCCCTTTGGGGTGTCTACTAGTGGTGTTGGAAGTGATGTAAAGTGGCATGAATGTTTAGGGTGCCCATTGGTGAATTGGCAGAGGGTAGTGTCTTTGGCCTCTTTTCTTAGTCATGTAGGATTGCTCTGGTTCCCACATATTTAACTCAGACCCTTAAATGTTATGAAGTATTAAATGTTTCCTTAAAGCTCAGTCCAAACAATTAAAAATACAATGTGATATAAAACTGCTTATTTGTTTTTTGGTTGGTTGGTTGGTTTTGTGTTTGTTTGTGCTTTTTTTTTATTAATTTAATTATAATAATCTACCTTTTACATTTTCATTCAGTTTTCTGGGTCTGGGCATTTTCAGATTTTCAGCTCTTATCTTCAGTTGGAAACAACGTTCTTCCCTTCCCCTTTCCCCTCAAAAACTTATTTCTAATGCTGAGGTGTTATTTTTAATTACTTAGTCAAAGATCTGAACATTCATCTTCCCATTTTGCAATTTGATCTGGAAAACATGGATAAATGAACTGAAGTAGACATTAACAACAGACATAGGATTGTCCTTAAAACTGCCCCATAAGTAGAATGATTAGGAGTCTGACCAACATATTGTCTTCAGCTGTGGATCTTCTTTAAGGCATCTTCTATTCCCGGCTTCTTCTTTCTAATTTAGCTAACACTTCACTTTAGTGATGCAATACAATGGTTTGCCCTATTTGGTGAATTTTAGCACTTTACTGAACTCATTTACTTCCCAAATAGTTTCTGTTTTTCCACAGTGGAAGTTATTTGGATGATGTGGTGTATGGTGTCCTTCTGCAGCAGCTACTTCAGCACAAAGTGAGAAGAAAGGACCTGGGTTGTGGAGGAGCCAAAACTCTTCCAGAGAAACTTACTTGATGCAAAACCAAATTTTTCATGTCATGGAGCTGTGAATTTAAGAAGGTTCAGGGACCTAAGAGTAGAAATCCATTGTAACACAACCTCACCGTGTCAACTGCTAGCTTGATAATAAAATAGCCTTCCTCTATAAAGCAGTCAAGCAGATTTAAATTAAATTAGAAAAATCACCTCTAGAAGGGAAGAGAAAAGAGGATCGGGACTACCAAGTGCCAGACCTAACATGATAAATCCCTAAGCAAATGGGCTTTTATAGCTGAACTACCAACAGTCCCTCCATTTTAACAGTGCTGCCAAGCCTTGCCATATGAAGACATAAAAGCGATCATCTGCTGTGTTTGGTCTAGGTTCAGCTCCCTCCTCTTTGCTTCATGGACTACATATAAACCATTTTGGAGACCAACTGACATCAGTAATTAGAACCTCCCTTGCAAGAACACACTGACAGGTACCTCAGGCAGTTCCAAGTCATTCCATACAGATTTATGCACCCACTGTCCTGAAAAAGCCTCAGTCCAACCTTCCCTCAACCTACCCAGAGGGCAGAGCATCTCTGGAGTTTTAGTCAAACTAAAGTTGGGAGCTAAAAGAAATTTCTCAAATAAGGTAAAATGCAGCTACATGCAGAAATATATAAAAAACCCAAAATCTCAGAGTTTATCAGTGGCTTCCAGGAGCGTGAAATATTGTGGAAGTGAATTAGGGTTACACTTAAAAGCATTAAAAATGCAAATCTCGAAGTTTAAGCTAGGCAAAATACTACAGAAAACATTATTTTTAGAGCACCTCTCTGTCTTTGCAGTAAAACTCTCACATTAGTCACTTCTAATAAATCATTGAATCAAGCTATCTCTTCACAGCCATGACGCCTGTGTCAAGCACAAGGGCACGGAAGTCAAAAGTAATGAGAAATCTATGCCTGTTTCAGTTTCTAGGGATCCCTGAGCAGTCCAGCAGATCTCCATTTCTCCTTCTATACACTGAGAAAAGTAGTCATCCTTGCCTGATGGCAACTAATCCCTATTAGCAGAAGCACACCAAGGAATGGATGCTAGGTGCTATGATTATCTCCGGTGAAATACTTGCTGACTGGAATATCTAATTTCTAATGAAAAATAATGGGAAAATCATTCTAAATATACTCGTAGATACCTCAAGATACTCAAAGGAATCTCACATGACTGTCTAGTTGGTGCCTAAACTACTGCTAAGATTAATCAGATCTAATACTACATGAAGTTAAATACCTTACCCTAGCTCTGTCTTCTGCATGTTTTTTTAGCTTGGCTTCCTCCTGAAGAGAATCACCTCTTTGGATACTCCTTTGTGTCCTGCCCGGTTATATAATTTGACTGAGGATTTCGTTCCATTAGGAATACATCATTAAGACATGTAAAAGTTTGAGGATATTCTGAAAGGCCATTTTAAGTGAAAATCTTCTGTAACACAAAAGTGGTATCTTAAAGGCAAAGATTACACTTGTAATTTCTGAAATTCCTTCCATTGGCTCCTGTTGGCTCAAAATGCTATTCTCAGTAGAAATCATTATTAGTGAGCTTGAATTCTCTGAATGAAGTGAGGCCCATGAATAGTGATATTGTCTTTTACTAGACCATATTACACAACTGAGAAATATGAAAATAGCAAGCCTTTTTTTGCTCCATATAAACTTGGCCTCACTTCTGTCTTTAGGGCTAATCATGACTCCAATAATTTTAGGAAATTTAGCATGAAGCACAATGAAAGTATCAGGTTATTGCTCAGCCAATTACCTATCAGTTTAGAGGGCTTTAAAATGTGTACAGTTTAAAGCTATTACCCTAGAGAGAAATTTTTCATACTAGCTCACAAGCTGTCCAGCTCCATGAAGATCAAGTAATTCTCTAAAAATCATTTTACCATGACCTTTTCTTGCTATTGTTGCTACAGGTGAAAAGTACATCTCTGTCATCTCAAAGGACTGGAGAGACTAGAAGATTATCTAAATAGAAAAGATATACCATGAAGTTGCCCAGCTCTCAAATCCGCAGTAGATCCCAAATTCCTCACAGTTAACAGCACATCTACAAAATGATTTATCTGTCCTAGGACAGAATGACTCGTACCTCACAAGTGACTAATTCTCTACTTTGACTATAGATGAATGAATAGCTTAGACTAGTCATCTACTTTAAGATAGCTAGTTAGAGCAGGTGAATTATATTCTAAACAAACAAACAAACAAAACATTAGAGGGATTTCTGTTAGTTCTGAGGACATTCTCCTTCCATACCAGAGTGTTTTTGATGCTTTCCAAGCCCTCATGAGCAACATAATTTAATATTTTTTCTTGTGGTAAACCTTTAGACATTTTTTCTTCTTTTATCATTCTCTATAACTACCTGAGGTGGGGTAGATGGTCTTTTCTCCTCAATAACAAACAATAGGACAAGAGGAAGTGGCCTCAAGTTGCAAGTTTAGATTGGATATTAGTAAAAATTTCTTCATCAAAGGGGTTATTAAACATTGGAACAGGCTGCCTAGGGAAGTGGTTGAGTTTCCATCCCTAGAGGTATTTAAAAGACCTGTAGATGTGATGCTGAGGGACCTGGTTTAGTGGTGTACTTGTCAGTGCTAGGTTAACCGTTGGACTCGATGATCTTAAAGATGTTTTCTAACCTAAGCGATTCTGTTTCTATGATTCAGTTTCCCATCTGTAAGACAAAAATAACAGATTCTTGCCCTCCCAGGAGTAGTGAGGACAAAGCCATTAAGGCCCAAAGCCCAATTCCATGAAGGTTAAAGCTTTTCCAGTTCAACTCATGCTTTTTTAGATCCCTTTAATTATGAAGCTGCTCTGATTTATATCTCAAATCAGGTTTTTATCTTATATTCTACAATGAATTAAGACATTACCTGGCAATTTCTTAATTTACATTTTACAATTTCTTAAGCAAGCCCATTTACACTTAATTAAAGATTCCACAGTGGCATAAAATGTGTTTGACTCAGATCTCTAACTTATTGTATTGAATATTATAGAATCATAGAATCTTATAGGTTGGAAGGGACCAGATCATCTTGTCCAACTGTCAACCTAACTCTGACAAAAATAAACACCCACACAAAAACCAAATGCAACACCATCACTAAACTGTGTCTCCCAGCACCACTTCAACCTGTTTTTTAACACCTCCAGGGAGGATGCCTCAATGACCACCCTGGGAAGCCCATTCCAATGTCTGATAACCCTTTCAGTGAAAAAATTTTTCCTAATATCCAGACTGAACCAGCCTGGAGTTATTTGCTACTTTTATTTTTTTAATGAGGTCCTGATTTCATCCTAATATAGATAAAAAGAATATCTGAAATCTCAGTAACATATTTGGGTTAGAGAGACTTCTGTCCTGCACAACTGTATATATGTCTACCTATAAATGACATCGTATAAACTATTAAAGACCTCCACAAGACCATCCAAATGGTCAGGGCTCATCACAGTATTGACTGAGGTTGTAGTTCAGGCTGGAAAAGTAGTGCAATGTCCTGCATCTTTTCAGCATCCTCCTAATGAGATCTTATGGAAAGAGTTAGACAGGTTCTCTTTCAGGAAAAAATGCTTGAATACCTCTGATAGTAGGTATCAGAGCAACACTTCTGCCTTCAGCCAATTCTTGATGCATCTGGCAGCATTTCAGATGTAGGGCATTTCAAACTGAAACTACTCTGGGACCAGGTGTGGACTGTGCAACCTGGGCTGCTAAATTCCCAGCATGACAGAAGCTTCTCATTGCTCATGATGTGAGCTAGCACACACACGGTTTGGGATGCCAGCAAAACCAACTGCTTGGTCCTCTTCCCTGATGGAGGAGTCAACATTTTCAATCCTGTACCCATAGTGCCTGTAAAACTCAAACTTATCTCTTGGGCCACATCTTTTGATGTAGTTTTGACCAGATAACCTCCTGCTCTAAATTGGGTGCTGGGTTTGATCATCTAACCACATATGATTTTGTAAAAGACAGAAGGCACAGAAGTTTGACTACTAGACCTAACTTGTTTTAATCTCTGTTTATGTCAATCACTGTGTGTGACTGAATCTACTCAGAAAGATAACAAGATTCTAGTAGTTACATAGCAAAAAGGAGAGCAAGTAGCTAAGACAGGTTAAAAACATAACCTCTGTCTTCTCTTGTCATGGGGAAATATGTGTTTAATATAATGTCTTGTTATTGCCTCTATTAATTATAAATAATTTTTCCTTTCTATCAGAAGTTAGAGAAGGAAAAAATGTTACAAATTACAAACCATTTTCACCACTCATTGATTAACTGATGACTATATATATGTTTTCAATGGTTTAGATTACTTTGAAGTTTTCTTATTTAATTGACAATGCAGATATAGCTAAATTAAATACATTTGAGTCACTTTGGAATTATTTTTCTCTGGTAGTGGGGAATTTAAAAAAAAGGAAAAAAAAGCCTGCTGTATTTCTCATAGAAAACTGCTGATTTGATGTGTGAAATTTTACATAAATACTGAACGTTAAAGGAATAAATGAAATGGCACTAGGGAAAAAATTTTCCCCCTGCAAAATTTTACATAAACATCCATAAACACCTGTTCGGTTATTGCACACCACTGGGAAATTGTATTGATTTCATAAATAAGAATGAACAGTCATTAAGAGTCCTTTATTTTTCTAAATGATAAAAGGTATAAATCAGAGAATAAGGTATTTGGCATTGAGATATGAATTGCTTTCTCCAGAAAGATAAGAAAAGATGACCTTCTCAGAATCATATTTTAACATAAAATAGGAGTACATGCAAGATTTCACCCTTTGACTACACAAATAAATTACCATATTTAATTTTTTTTTTCCTGCAGAAACCTTTGTTTTTTAATTGTCAGTCCAATAAGATAATAGCTTTAATAGAATATGTAAAGGAATTGCAATTTTTACTGTGTAAATCTGCCAGTATTCTTTTTACACACATGGTTCTGGTTTCATATTCGGTCCTAAAAAGCAAGAATCTTTTAAATAAAAATACTATTTGCATTTTTGGGGGTGAATTTTTAAATCTTGACGATTCTAATGGATCTTACCCTAAGTAAACAAATCAAGGAACCAAATCAACCTCCTCTGAATCATGCTCCAGATACCTGCAAAAGAACTACGCTATTGAGATTTAAATTGTATTAATTGCAGAATCATAACATTACTTATTATATGGAACTTCAGGTATTCTCTATGGGAAAGAGCTAATTGAAAGATTTCAGAAGCTTTGTTAGGTATTATCATGGTAACGAAATTGTTCTGTAATACTGGTTCTTGTGGTCTTCTACAATTATGCTCATTCAACTTTTATCTGAACACGGAATGTTCTTTCAGAGTTCATTTGAAAACCAAAGGATTACATGAAAAGAATTTTTATATTTCCACATTATAATGATTTTCAACCAAGAATCCCCTGACAGTTTAAAATATTAGTTGAATGAGCCTGTCATGCATATAGACAAAGGTTCTGTCTTATAAATGAGTAGACTGATGTAGACAGACTGAACTGCAGAGACAGAAGCTAATGTCCTAGCTCTAGACTGTCTTGAGCTAGAGTAGCATCAAAGCATGTTTATAATTTTAAGCAGTAATTAAGTGTTATTTCTGTTGATTCACTTGCTTATGTTTTGACTGCACTACAAATTAATGCAAATAGTACTTAACTGCTGTCTCAATTTGAAGTAAAGATGAAGGAAGCATGTGGTAGATTCAGACCTAGAGCTAACCCAGTGTGTCGTACGCTGCAGTAGCCAAGAGGTCTCAAAGTCACTGCATCTCCAAAAGTTGACCAGAAAAATGACTTCATGGTGTGATTTGAGGAACATCCATAAGCTTGTCAATAGTCTAGAAGCCAGTTTAAAAACTTTCAAGCCTCCATAGTCTGTACAGAGGGAATTGGAATATTTATCCTTAAGTTCTATATTTATATCTTGATCTTTCCATTTTCAATCGGTATTTGATTTATCCTGGTTTCTGACCTCTTAGGACTCTTGACCTCTCTAAAACTGATTATTTCCTGAACTTGGACCGTGGTCTCAAAAGACTTTCTTGTTCCTCTTTTCCCCTCTACCATGGACATTTTCCATGAAGTTTAGTAGAAATTACAGTTACGGGAACAAATATTTCTCTTCAGGAAGACATCTAGCTAATACTTATCTTACTGGGATTTGAACATAACTTGATAAAGATGAAAATCCAGGTCCGTCTGTACAGGCACCATTGCAAGGTTTGGGAATGTGATCGATTAATCTGAACTATTTAGGTGTCAAAATGTCTATGTCATCTCAAAAACTGAGCCCCTTCTGAGTATTCACTGGGGAAAACACTGATCTCCAAAGAACAAATTATTTAATCTGTTGCCCCATCTTGTTTGTACTCAGTCTTTACTTGTGCTTTAGTTTTCAAATTATACTTATTAACATTCAATTGACTATATTTGAGAGGAGAGGAGAGGAGAAGGGGAGAAGGGGAGAAGGGGAGAAGGGAAGGGAAGGGAAGAATATTCCAATTGGAAAGGACCTACAACAATCATCCAGTCCAACTGAAACTGCATATTTAAATTACCTTATCATGAAAGAACTAGAGTGATATTTGTTTCTGTCATCTTCTCAGTTTCTTTTTCCTTTCTCTCCACAAATTCTGCAATTCAGAGGTCTGGTCTTTTGTGGCAAAGTACCACCCATGCCTGTGTTTTACACTGTTTTGTTACCTTTAACTTACGGTATCCCACCTCTGGCACACAGGATCCGATTAAAGTTGCTTGTCTTTGTATTGACAAGGGAGGTAAAGGAAGAAAAACAGAGATTGCAGCATTGTGATAATTAATCAATTTGTCATCTATACAGACACACAAAATACTGTAACATTTTTTGTGTTGGTTTGGCTTGGCTTGGCTTGTGTTGCCCCGGGCAGCAGTTCTGAAAAATGTGGGAGAAGGCTCAATGTCACAGGCCAAAGCTGTGCTAGGGGACATGCTGGATGATTGTATGTATAACCCACCTCCATCAGATTTTCTTTTAGAAACACACATCTTCTCCTTTCTGTATTCCTGCAGCTGAACATTGTGCTGAGAGGGGGGCAAAATTCATTTAATGGACAGGTAAAAGATAATTAATTAACACTATTGAGTTGTATGAGGAGGTGGAAAGAAAACAGGAGAGAGAAGCTACATGACTAGCTAGCTAGTATGTATTGCATATAACATATTATATGCATCAGGGAAATTGAGAAGAGGAAAACAGAGTGGGTGTCCAGTTAATGGTATCTCGGGATATTCCGTAAATTGAGTTATTGCATCCAGAACTACAGAGACTCAGAGCAATGAGACAAATAACAGGAACTAATAAAAGAGCTTAACCAGCTTGTACATCTTTATCAGATAGCCTCATATTTTACGTGATTTTTGAGAAAGTTATGCAGGATATGTTTTCCTGACTACATTACAGATGCAGAGATTCCTTTAAGTTACCTTTCTGAAACTAATTAGATTTACTGCTCTGCCAATTAAGTCTTCTAGAAGACTGTGACACATTTAGTTTCCTGTGATTCTTTAAAATAACCTGCCTTTAAGCATATGAATCGCTGTGCAATTTAAATACCTTTTCCTGTAACAATAGGTATAATCTAAAGGCTTTGTCTGGAATCCCATCAATACAGTAAATTTGGCCAGCAAATGATTCATGTTGCATTAAATTACATTTCTGTTTTCCTGGGCTGCCTCTTCAAATTTTCTTGACACTTCAATTCATTAAGCAGATGGAGATGGAACATGTGACTGAAATATTTTGTTCAATAATACTTAAGTTCATTCCCTGAAAACCAGTGTAATCCACCGCTCTCAGAGCAGGGTTGTTTCACTTCAGCACCTTTCCTAATAACTGCTTGAAGGCTTTCTTACAGAAATCCATTTCTAGCAATTCATGCATAGTTGATTAAATACCTCTATTTAACCCCGCCCTTCCCTTGATAAATACAAAGAAGCTGAAACTGGAAAGTTGTTGATTAAGATGATATTGGACAATTAATTATGCATTGTAATAACCTTTGACCCAGGCAAACACTTCTTTTTTCTTTTAATCAGCTGAAACGAAAAGTGATCAAATAATTACATGTTCTTGTCTTCCAATCAAGTTGTAGGGAGAGAAGAGATGTTGAGAGGAAATCATGCAGAACCTTAAAGAAAGTAACAATATTAATGAAGCAAAAGAAGAAGAAATAAATCACTTGAAATTAATAATTATACTATTTTTTTCACTTATTTCAGCATCATATAAGCAAGTGAAAGCCTCTTGAGATGGCTTCTATTCTCAGGTCCATATCAGTGCCACTGGGACATGTGAAGCTATTCCTAATCTCTGTGTTCATACCTGACTGAAGAGGACCCCTCATTTAGGAATGATTCTGTACTTGATTTTTCAGAGGCTCCTTCATTTATGTCATTATTTCCCATAGTGGGGGAAATCAGGGGGTGGGAAATATTTCATGAAGCCTTCTCTGCACAGGCAGAAAAAGGGGTAAAAATGAGAGGGAAAAACAAACTTGCAGTGTGTTGCATTAAGTACCACACAAGAGGAATGCCTATATCTTCTCAGATCCCTCAGACTTTGGAAACTCAGTATCAGCCCTAAACTTCTTCAGCCATTTTGTTTCCTGGGAAGTGATTTTGATCTTACTCTTTGTGGAGTAAAATTTTATTGAATTTAATAAAATGCCAAAAGTGAGATGAGGATTTTGTATGGATTTGGGGTTTGGGTTTTTTTTTTGTGGAGTCCTTAACAATTAATCAATCCTCTGGTTAAACCAACATTTCTCAGGCTGAGGATCTTGATCAATAGGAATATGTGCCTCTAGCACAGCTGAAAGCAAAGCCCCACACAACTGCTGACTCACTCATCCCCTGCCCTCATTGCGACAGGAGAGAGAATTCAAAGAGTAAAAGTGATAAAAATCATGGGTTGAGATAAGAACAGTTTAATAAGTGAGATAAAATAAAATATAACAATGATAATAATAACAATATTAGCAACAAAAAGAAAAATATTTTTTAAAATTGGCAAATGCCCCAAGTCTCCCAAGTGATGCAAATAAAAAGTAATCGCTTATCATCAACTGACAGATGCCCAAACTGTTCCCAAGCAATGGCCAGACCCCTGGAAAACTGCTCCCAGTTTATATGCTGAGCATGACATCATAGAATCATGCAATAGTTTGGCTTGGAAGGGACCTTTAAAGGTCATCTAGTCCAGCCCATCTTCAACTAGATCAGGTTGCTCAGAGCCCCATCCAACCTGACCTTGAATGTTTCCAGGGATAAAGCAATCTACCACCTCTCCGGGCAAGCTGGGCCAGTGTTTCACCACCCTCAATGTTAAAAATTTCTTCTTCCTTATATCTGGTCTGAATGTACCTTCTTTGAGTTTAAAACCATTCTCCCTATCCCAAGAGCCTTGCTAAGAAGTTTTTCCCTGTCTTTCTTATAAGCCCCCTTTAAGTATTGGAAGGCTGCAATAAGGTCTCACCTATTTCTGAACATACAGAACCATACGTGATATGTACAAGTCATATGGTATGGAATATCCCTTTGACCAATTTGGGTCAGCTGTCCCCTTCCCAGCTTTTTGTGCATCTCCTGCATTCTTGATGGCAGGGCATGAGAACCTGAAAAATCCTTGACTTAATGTAAGCACTGCTTAGCAACAGCTAAAACATTAATGTGTTATCTACATTATTCTCATATTAAATCCAAAATACAGCACTATACCAACTAGTAAGAAGAAAATTACCTCTTTCCTAGCCAAAATCAGGACACTGGCAATGTGGTACCTGCATCAGAGTTTGGCAGTCTGGGGTTCTGCATGTCTCACCAAAAAGGATACTTCTCCTCTTGAAGCTCTGGGGAGCTCGGCAAGTCTCTTTAGCTGCAGTGGGAAATAGGGACTTATTTAACTACTCATACCCTTAGTGTTCTGAGCAGTGTCATCTGAGGTGTTACTAGAGGTGTCTATCCATCAACTACCAGAGTTATGCAGGTATCTTAATTTTAATCTTGTTAAAAATTGCTAGGAAACGATCTATGTAACTAGTTGAATGAGCTTGGCTGTGTGTGGTTCTGAGTACGTGAAGTGTGAGCCTTTATTGTACTCTGTACATATCTGTATTATGCAAGAATACAATGTTATCAAAATGTATTTTCAGATCAGCAAAATATCATTAATAGCCTTAATATTAGAACATCTTTCTAATGTTATTTTTCTTTGATTTTAATAAAGATTCAGAAAGGTCCTCAAATAAATTTTGTTTTATTCTGAACACGGAAATAATAATAGCTACATTTAATTCAGTGTTTAGTGAAATACTTGCTTGACTTGATATAAATGTGTTTCTTCCTTTTACCAAATCATAATGCAGATATGAAAATTTTCATATTCTTTTAGGTGCACTAATAGGATATGCAACATATAGTGCTGAAGAAGGATTGAGTACATTTTTCTCTCATGAATATCACTTTTGATCACATCATTAAGTACACAATCCTGCTATAGAGATGATCAGTGTGTTTGTGACACAGTGATGTGGATATTAATGAGCATCTTCCCTTGCATCTGGCTTTGATTGAACTTTCATCACCTTTGCTGTTTGAAAAGCTTTGCATCAATTCCAGCTAAGTCCTTGCAGAACTCGTTTAATTTCTTTTACACGACTGACCTTTCTCACACATGACTGGCTGTCACAAGCTGAAGAGAGCTGGGCTACTGAATCTTGAGCCATTTAATTGCATTTAAGAGGCATTCTGCTGTAGGATAAGAAAGAATGTCCGATTACTTAACTCATTACATGCTTTAAAAATGATGCTGAGAGGTCAGACACAGACTTTCTAAAGCTCTTTGGGTTTTTTGTTTGTGGTTTGGTTTGGGTGTTTTATTGGGATGGTGTTTACATTTGTCCTTCCCCTGTCCACAACTTAATGATAAAAATACCTAGAAATCATTACTAATTGAATCAACACTCAGTTTAAATGTGCATATCACCTCTTTATCTTTAGGAGATATGAAAGAATACACCTTCATCAATTGTTAATAATCCTTATTTACATTATCTGTATACCAGGTCTTATGTTCATTGGCTTTTCTAAATCAATGTACGCTGTTCCCCTTTCAAACCAGACAGTTTTTCTGGTGATGAATGACTGAATTAAGTTTGATATTTGTACTATTTTAATTGAAATAAAGATAGATTAACCATATATTCTATTCTTTCTGAAAGACTACCATTTTTACTAATCTAGTCTAAGATCAAAAAATTGATTCAAAAGCAGTTATGTGTCCAATATATTCAAAATCTGGGGGTTTTTTTGTTTATTTTTGGTTTACATTACAATTCACGTGATATAAGGTACATTTCTAGAACTTAAACATCCAGTCTAAGCTAGTCTTTATACTCCCTCTAATGCTTGTGCAGAGAAATAACCTCCTCTAGAGTCTAATTTGTCTGAATTATCTTGGATATGATAGATTTTGATTAGGGACTTCTGGTAATAACTGTTACTCATCTCAGGTACCTGATTAAGGCTAGGTGATGCAGACACCACCCCATAGGTTGTGAGATACAGATTCTTTCAGTCCAGAACTCTACCAGGTTTTTCAGTATCTGAGACACATAAACCATTTGGGGCTTCTCCACTGAGGCCTCTCTTCAGTGTCCTTCATGCTATTGATGAGCCTCATAACTTTGTAAGCTTCAAAGATAGCACCATAATGTACATAATTCCAGGTCTACGCTAAATTATAGAAACACAAAGATGAGGACTCTTTGTTGCTGGTGTCAAAGAAAATTCTGCCACAATATTTGCTTCAGGAGTTAAGCAACAAGCATACCTGAATATCAGATTATCCGTTTTGCTTTGTTTTGTTCTGTTTGCATTAAGCATAAATGGAGGAAGGATGCAGACAAAGAGCCTTGGAATGACATTTATGTGTAGACTAAGTGTGCTACTAGGGATGTAATTTATTTTTTTTCACAGCTACAGGGCAACAGGAATTAAAACCAGTGAGATTCAACCAGATGAATTTAGTCAACAAATCATCAAAATACTTCAACTGGAAGAGCAATTCTTGGACAGTAGTAGGGTAAGTAAATTCCCCATCTATGCCTTAACTTTTGACCAGAAATCTGAAGGGACACAGGTAGCACATTAAAAAGATCAAACATATTCAAACATTGGCTCAGTTCCTCTCTGCATTTAATGGATGTTCTGTCACTTTCACGCTACAACTAAAGTTAAAGACCTCTTTCTTTATGAAGCTATAATTGAATAAAATACTGTAGGATATATTTATGTTTTAAGAAAATAATAAACAATTCCATGTGGCCTGAAGAAGGCACTAAAGCTTCTACATTTTATCTGTCAGATATAAGCAAAGAGATAAAAGTTCATATTTTCTTGGAACTATTTTACAATCTTTACTCTGAAAAAAGGAGATTCACTATTTTCTTAAAATAAAGTGGTAAATCACAACATATTTGTATTGCATTATTTTTACAATCTGAGGGTTTTGCTGTTCCCAAACTGGCCTGTGCAGCACCAGGGTGTTAAAACTGAGCACCAATTACATTGTTACAAAGAGAAACAGAAAATTATTGGTTCATATATATTATTCCAAATCTTTCTGCAACCTTAAGATGGAGCTGCTGGATTCCTTCTAGTATTTGATGTAGGGGAATTATTCTGGGATATACAATGACAAAAACTGTACAAGAAGGTGGAATACAGAAGAGCTTTGGAGACAATCACATTATTTTGGTACAAATGGGAATTATGGAGAAGTTTGGTCTGTACTTGACAGTTAATGGCTATTTTTAATGTCACAGCATCAAGGAGCTCCTGGGGAATATAGATGACCTTTGAAGGTCCCTTCCCGCCCAGATGATTATATGATTCTAACATATTACTTTCTTCATGAGGGTCTTTCTTTGAAAGTCATGAAGTTATGCACTCTTATGTTAGACCTTAATTTCTAACATCCAAGTTATTTTCGTTCAGGTATTGAGGTGTGGCATGGTGATTTGTTGACACAAAAAACTTTCCATGTGAGCCACAGTCAAAGGAAAATTCTTGAAGAACTGCCATTGTGCAGAAACAAAGCTGAGGTCAGGTTCTTCTCTGTCACTGATGCACCAAGAATTTGAACCCTCACTTACTGGTTGGTTGTCTGCCTGCAAGTGGTTTGGCATTTCATTGTTTATCATACCAACCTTATGAGACAATGCAACAGAAGAAAGTACCTTGAAGCTGAAGTTTTACAGAAGTCTCTTATATTTCAAAGAGTGTTGAGGTTTAGGCTGGGGTCACCACTAAATGAATGACAGGTGTTTTTTATCAATCTCTCTCCCTTCAGTCCAAGGAAGATGATGGGATGAAACTCTTCCAAACCTTAGGTTCTAGGTTTGGTAGGTACTTGGGTAATAGTTTAGCTTCAGCATTAATAACAGAAAGTGGTCTCCCTTTTCTACCGTCTCCAATTTTAAACTATTGTATCACCAGGAAAGTACACAGTAACTTAGAAGAGCTTTCATTACCAGTCTCCTGATATAGAGGTGTGATTTGTTTTTCAGGATTTGCTTCCATATTTCCTGTGCTACTGATTTACTACTCTAGTGTAAAAGAGTGTTATATTTAGCTCTGTTGGAACGTACCATTCCTTGAGGAAGACTTGGAGTTCTTGATTCACAGTGAATAGACATGTAGCTCTCACAAATTAGTTGTTTGTCAGATGCTTTCCTGTCTGCCAAATCTTTCCTGTTGCCTGTCACAAAGCAACACTCTCTATATAAAATTTTTCACTTCCTTTGATTCACTATTGAAAATTAGCTATAATAGATTATAGTGATAAATAAGTATTTGGCATTACCAATTGTATAGTTTTGCCTAGTTTAGGGGCTCTGTTTTATATCCTGAGACCAAACAATTTTTTTAAGAGTAAGAACCCCTAAAATAAGGCAGCTCAAGGAACTTGACTGTAGCTCATCAATATCTACTAAGGTGAGTTATTAGCAGAGCCAGAAGGAAACACAAATATTTAGATTCTTAGACCATTATTCTAGCCACAAATCCCCTCAGGCAAGATTAATTTTTAAAAGTTCCTTTCCACCATAACAAAGTTATCTCAAGTTTAATTGACACTACGCTGGAAGCTGGTGATGTTAAAATGAGAAAGTTCATCTGCTGTCTTCTAGGATGATACACAGTTATGCGAGTATGTATTATCAGATGTCTGCAGTGTACATCCAGAAACAACCTTTTATTTCTCACCTGGGTCCATGGGGTTTATACAGACAGGGAAACAAAGATACACATTGTTCTCCCAATGGTCTATGACATATTTTTTTGCTTCACTTTATGGAAATAGCTTCAAGAACAAGGTATGTTGTGACTTTCCTTCCCAAGCTCTTTCCTCTTATTTAATTCCTAGTGATTCTGGCACAGTGTTGTAGGGGCAGTGCAGATGGTAAAATCACACCTATCCAATATTTTGCACCTTGTCAGAACCTGCCATGGCACACATTCTCTGGGAGTGACAGTATTATTAAACATCTTCTGGCAGAAGCTTCAGAATTCAGCACTCATCTCAGATATTCCATGAAGAGCTGCAATATTTTTTTCTGAGAACAGAAGAAAAACACCTCCTCTCTGCTGTGATACAGAACTACAGAAGAACAAAGAAACACAAGAAAATGTCTTTTTTTTTTTTTTTTAAATACTGTGTGGTAATATAGCCTAGTAGGAAAAAAAATAACCTTTTGAGAGAGTGAAAAAATCTCAATGATCAAGATTTTTAGGGTAATATAACTCTCAAAATTTGTTGACTTTGTTCAAGGGTTAACATATTGAAAGCTCAGATGATTTATTTCAAGAGAATTGTCCCTATTCCTTCAACTTCAAAACACGTAGCCTTAACTTTATTAGTTGGGAATCTGGAATCATCATGTTGACATCACAAGAATCTTTTTAGCTTTATAAAATTACCTAGAAAATCAGAATCACTTTAAGTATGTAATCAACACACATAATCAGTGATGCACTGATTATGAAGGGAGCAAAACACCTTTCCAGGAAACAGTCTGGAAGAAAATTTCTGTTAAATCAGAGGGACATAATTTAATATGTGAGATTTTAAGTAATAGCACTGAAGAAAATCATACCAGCTGAAATAATTGAAGAGGTTTGTTCCTTTATGGTTTATGGTTTCACACTTTCTCCCCTACTTCTGGCTAATGAGAGTGGAAACTATACAGCAATTCTGAAAATTGCCTACTGATAACAACTAGTTTTGCTGGTCTCAGGAGACAAGTAGATTGCTATCATATTTTACACACTTCATTACTTTAGAGATTTTATTTTGGGCTGTAAAAGTTCTTGGCAAATGTTTAGTGACCAAAGATCCACCTTAAGGTTGTGGATCTATTTACCTTCCTGATGATTTCATATATTCCATTAATAGCTACCAAATCTCAAGATTCAAGACTTTAGAGCAATGTTACATTCTCTTAGGCATCGTGGGATAAATTTTCAGCCTGATCAGATATGAAGCTCCAAAATGCATGTCTTCCTCTCCACTCTTTAGGGAAAGGAATAATTGATTTAGGGCTTGGCAGGAGTTCGTGCTTCAAAAGTGTCAGCTGGTGTCAACTAAACTTCTACACAGCAAAACATACTATAAGATTCCACAGATTTCTACTTGCACTGAGGTCTCTGGGAAATAATAGGGTCCTTTGCATGCTAACTCAATTGATGTAATTTCTCTCTCAATAAAGGGGTCTCCCGTTTCCATCGTCTACCTCCCCCTCCTTTGCCACTCTTCTTGCACCAAGAGCTGTGAGTTTAGTCATCCTGCTTCTTTCAGACGCACTGGAAAGCACTCCATCTCTTTTCTGCTCTGAGCCCTACAAACCTGCAGCTCTGCTGTGGGGAGCATGTCTGTCCTGTGGAGGGGAGCAGTCCTGTGGTAGGAGCTGGACTCAGGAGTGTGCTGGTGTGAAGGTGGGGAAGATGGGAAGTAATGAGGTCCTGAGGGAAGAAAAATGAAGAGAAGGAGTTCAACCCTTCTTACAGGACTGCCTCTACCTCCTTTCACCCTGTCAGCCCTCTTGTTTCTCTGGGTCACTGGCTTCAGTTTACAGGCTGATCTTTCTCTGAATAAATCCATCATCCTGCTAATATGTCTTCTGCATAAAACAAGAGACTGGAGAATTTCAGTCCCGAGAGAGGGTCTGAGTGCTCAAATAATATGACACTGGTTATTGCAGCAGTGTGAACAACACTTCTATGTTTAAGAAAATTGCTGTATATTAAAGAGATGAGAAGCTGTCTGTACTTTTTGTTCTGTGACTTCTCTCAAACATTTCCTTAAAATTGGGTAGGTTTAGAAACTGGAGTAATGAGAAGATCTGGCCCTAAAATTCCCCAAGATACAAAGATCTTGGAGAACTGGGTGAAAGTAGTTTCAGGCTTGATATATTCATTTTAATAAAGCAGTAAGTTTAATACATTAATATCCTACTGAAAAAACAATATTTTTTTCAACAGCATAAACGAGTTATTAAAGTTGTTTTTTAATTAAAATCAACTCAAGTGCATTTCTGCACAAATGGACAGCACAGAGCACAGGGCTTTTAAAATAATCACCCTGAACTCTAAGAACAGCTAAAAGTTTATCTAAGGTAAATAGAATTTATTTTTTCTCTTATAGCCAGAAAAAATATGTTAAAAAAAAGTTAACCTGTTTAATTTTATTTCCACGTCTGTATGAGCTCTAATTGTCTTCCTCTTTTCCTAGCCTCATCAAGGTGAATGCAGTGCTGCAAGCACTAAGAGTCAGGGTGTAGAGTGTCCAAGGACAATTTCCCTGGCTCTACAGCATGCCAAGAGGAGCTTCAGGGCTAGTGTGGTCTTTCATATCCATTTTAAATTGCAGTATGATCTAAGGTGGTTGAGCCAGTGGCAAGAAATCAAAATAGCATTTTGTTGATTTGATACAGCTATTTGCAGATGGCGGATTGGACTAAAGCTAATAATCCAATTATTTAACAAATAAGTTTTACCAGAGGAGATAATCTGCCCCCTTACTAGTAGTATGTCTGAAAAACTACCTTCCATTCACTTACAGAGTTGTCCAATCTTCAGTGGACTTCTGCTCTTAACTAGGGCTATTTTAACTGGAAAAAAAATCAGATACTACCTCTTTCTGTTATGTTAATGGTGTTTCCATCCTCTTCTTCCCAGGTGCTCCTTTTTTTCAGTCTCATTAGAGAATTTGAACCCTATGTTGAGATTTGCCACAAAAACCAGATGATGTAGTATTTGCACAACCTGGGGAATAAGGGACCTCTCGAGGTGCATCACTGTTTGAAGGAACAGACATTTTCCACCTCTGTTCCTGGTTCAGCATCCCAGCTTTGTTGTCTGCCACAGGTTTTCCTGGTCTCAGCTGAATCATTCATTTGTATAGTTGAGTTCAAGCCAAAGGGTTGGAGTTGTCCAGTGAAAGGTATTTATTATCGCTCCTTTGATCTTTTTTTGCTTATTTTTTAATTTTATTTTTCCAGCCGATCCCTAGCTGTGCTTACCTGTCAAGAGTAACAATGCTACTCCTAGAATAAAACCTGAAGACATACACTTGAAAATGTTCAAGCACTTTCATTTCCCAAATAATGTGAGTGTAAAGTGTGGCAGTCAGAGGTGCTGGTCTGTCAATCAGTGTGTCTGGTTCACTGTTCGGGTTTTGCAGTCGATGGCAGCGCTGATGTAAAGAAAAATAAAACCTCACAGTGTGCTGTGCTGGACTGGAAAATTTAGATTACTTTTCCTCAGTTTCCCACAGCCATGTTATTACACTTTTGAAGTAGGTGTGCTGATGTGCATAACTTTGCCTTACAAGTACATTTATGACCATTTCCGGAAATGTCCCCATACCCCAATGCTAAGCAACTCATGATATGTGATTTGCCAAATGACCACTAGATTCAGCATGGCTCAGATTCCATCCCTGAAGAATGTAAATTAGGAGAGCAACATGCAGTGACACAGAAGGCACAGCATATTAAGAAAGCAATATACATTTTTTTACAGGGGAAAAAAAATCCTTTAATTTAAAACAAAGAAAATAAAGACAATCCAGAATGAACTTATAATTGAAGTTTAATTGTCACCTTCCATAGAAGTAAAAACGCATATGAAGAAGCTTTAAGAGCAGCAATCACAGTTAAAAGCATAACATGAGCATCTGGTTCTTCCGCATTATGGATGATATGTTAATATATAATCTAAACATCATCTCTAATGTTTTATAAACAAAGATAAATTAACAGGATCAATTTTCCCTAGCAAATGTTCTCCACCTAACAGGATAATCTTTGAACACTAATAAAATAAACCACAAATCATATTTACTCTTGGGCTTACTCTCTTGCTGCAATTTAGACTAGCTTGAGACTATATGGCAAACTCTATTAGCAAAAGCATAATTTACCTTTTTTCTCCAAAGAATTAGTTTTCTTTTAAGGTGGTTTTGCATAGATACAGTTAGCCTCAGAGTAAATGAATTGATGATGATTAATATTTACTTATTAAATTAAATAATTTAAGTCATAAGTTAAATCATTAAGTTAAATTATTAACTTAACATATGCATCCAGTATTATAAGCATTCATGCATCAAAGGTTACAACTGTTCTTTATATCTAATAAGAAGTAATTTATTCACCAAAGTGTATAGGTATATTATCAAGTCCATACATTAGAACTATGAGGATTATATGTACGTGATAATTCAAAGCCAGGATGATTTCCTGAATTCAGATTCCTGTTCTGAATAATAACAAATAGTGCGATATACTTCATGGATGGAGAGGCCATTATTCTAAATGTATTTGGTTTTGACTCAAAATACATTCACAGAGCACTGGAGAGGGTAAAAAATGGAAATTCCATTCCACAGAAAAACATTGCTTTCCCAGTAAATCATCAGGTAAAGGTCACCCAGCAAACCATCTGAAAAACAAATCCTCTCATTATGAAGAGCTATGCATATGTTTACATGATCAAAGCGATTGATGACTCACTGAGGTTGCTTGAGAAACCATGTTTTATCTATCTTCTCAGTTGGAGATTCCTACTCCTCAGCTGATACGTTGTTCCACCTGACTCTTGTCCCTGAGACTTGTACAGTCAGTCAGTTCTCAGGTCTTACCTGAAAGAAAATGAACATTCTTTTGAAAAATAATAGTTTCTTTGAGTACATGTAACTACACCTTTTGTTTTGGCAAATTACCAGAAAACTGGGAAGGTCACAAAACAGGTGAGCAGAGACATGGGTAAACTGTACCAGCCAAACTTCCACAGTAAAACAAACAAACAAACAAACAAAACCAAATAAAAAAACCCCAACCCCTCCAAAAACCACAATGAAACAAGCCAGTCCTTTGATTTCAAATGGGAAAACAAAATTCCAAGTCTAAAGTCTTAGTGGTACCAATAGAGAAGAAACCACCAACAGGATGGAACCATCATTTCCCACTGATGTTTCATGACTGAGTGCGTGTCTTGGAAAGGAAAAAAAACAAACAAGTAAACAAAACCCCAAACTACTAACAAAATCCCCTAAAGCTGAGGTGATTAAGGAACTGGAACTTTCATATATGGAAAGTTGTGTCTCTATTTGTACGGATAGAGAAAACCCTCCTGACCCTTCTCCAAGCTGAACAGTCCCATCTTTTTCAGCCTTCCATATATGTTATGGAGGGCATCTCAGTGAGGTCAGGAGACCAGCTCCCACTCCGTGCTACTTGAAACTTCTTTTTTTAACTAAGCAATTTCATTACTGTTTGTTTGTTTTCCTGAATATATATTAATCAAGTGCGTGCGGGGGGGTTGGTTTCTTCATTTTTGTTTTTATTTTGATTTTAATTAAGGTAATGGACAAGAAAAAATTAAATCTTCATTTTGTAGTTAATTTCTGAGGATTGAGTTCTCAAAAGAGAACAGGGTAGAAAATGGGATCAAAGGCTTCATATAATAGAAATATTAAAAAAAAAAAAAGAAAGAAAAACAAAAACAACAACAACAAAAAACCCCAAAACCAAAACAAGCAACCCAAACTCTCCACAGTAAACAGCATTCCTCACCAGCTCTACTTGTCTAGGAATAACTTTTTTATCCTGTAGAATCTCAAAGCATACCTTTTTTTTGCCCTGTAAGACAAGACCCTGTCTATATATAAGCATTAAGAGACAGAATTTTAAGAGAATAATGGGAGAGGAGGCTCTATTTCCATGCTGAGCATTTTGTGGTGAGTCTACCCCTGAGTACACAAGTGAAAAGAAAAAAATAATGGGGAGAATGATGGTAGATACTAGTGTGTACATGACATGCCAGACAAAGTTATCTATTTGATGTTTTATTTCTCTTCCCCATATGAATTGTTACACATTATAGTGAGTTCAAGAGCTCAAGGTAGTTTCTGTAGCCACTGCCTGACTGATGCTCCCTCTGATTAATACTAAACACAGAGGTAGATCCCTGTCCTCAGAGGAAGGAAGAAAAACTATGTTGGCACTCCTGTTTGAATCTATCATCATCTGGGGGGTGGCATATCATGTATCAATGCAGGTGTGAGGCACCAGGAGTCATGTATGGATGAAGAGAATCTGGCAGGTAAGATATCTGATAAATCTGCCCCGAGTAATACCAGTGCATCCAAACAAGACCAGAGCAGTGGTTACTCATGCTGTGACTGAGGTTCGAAATGTATGGTCCCCACTCTCTGTCTTTTCGAGTTTGTAACCCAAGATGATTGACAATTCACCAGCAGGCCCATTTTCTTCTCTTAGGAAAACAGCAACAGCTGTCTCCGAAGCAACCTACAGGAACCAGGTAGTAATATGTCTTCAGTCATCCTTTCACCAAGCAAATTACAGTATTCTGGACAGGGTAAGAAAGAGGCCATCTGTTATTCCTCTTGATGAAATGTTTAGAGTGGGAACATTTTTTACCTTGCAAGGTGGCCTCAGAGGCATAAAGCAGCTCTGCCACACATCTGTCTGTCACCAAGGCATTACTTCAGCTACTAACGCCTCCTCTCCTGCTCACATTAGATTGATTTATGTTTCAATTTTGTATTTTCTTATTTTTTTCCTTCTTTCCCCCAACCCTTTTTTCTAATTACAAATTTTGGTTTTTGGGGTTTTTTTTCTGGTTTTTTTTTTGGCTTTCTTCACATTTGTCACTGTGGAGTGGCTGAACTGACAACTCTTTCAGCTGATGTTCCAAACTAAAGATTCTTCTTCATACATTGCTTTGCTATTGGAGGTTTCCTGTGTTTAATACACATTTAAGTGGAAATGTGGATTTCAAACATAATCATGTGAATTTTCTGTTTATAAAAAACCCTAGTGTCCTTTTATTCTTCCATACTTTGAAGTGTAAGCAACATATATCCGGTCCTTGAGGAATATAGGTGGGAACCGGTTCCCAAATGAGTGTCCTCCAGAATTGTGCAGACATGATTTTGGTAGAGTTTTACAAAAGTTTGAGAAAGGAAAATATGCATTCGAACCTCTAGAGAATAATAGAAAATTGCCTAATATCTACAGAGTTTTTTGTATGGTCTAGTAGAATTCCGTGATCCAGTATCCAATTAATGCTCATTTTGTAAAAAATCTTGTCCATTAGTAACAACCAGATTCTTCTATGAAATAATAAAATACATTGTTAGCATAGCCCTAACAGTACATAGCACAAGTCAGCAAAACCCAAAAGTAAAATTAGCCAAATAAAGGTGTAAGCTAAGAGCTAAGACACATGCCCTGAAGCAGTACCTAGAACTTTTGTTTGGATAGATGTACATGGATTCTCCTTCAGCTTCACACTAAATGTTGTCAGATGGGTAGTTTTAAAGGAAACCTCTATAAATAATTACTTCCCTGTGCACAGTTAGAGCATCAGGGATATACCCTTGATACCATATTGCACCTATCACTTGCAAACTAAGTGGTACCTGCTTGAGTAATCCCTAACTGCTCACAAACATTGGAACCACTGAAGGGCATGAGCAGACCATTTTCCTCCCTGCTCGCTATAAAAGCGTAGGTTCAGTTACTTCTCTGGAACTCTGCAAGGTAACATTTATAAGCAGTTGTGCTGCTTCAGGCCTGGCTATATGCAATGCTCACTCATGTAGGTCACCTGACCTTCTAATTTAATGCTTTCAAATACAGTATCCTCCAGAAATCCCCTCTTATGTGCTAAAAGATGTAACTGTTACTTCAACATTCTTTGTTTGGCTCTTGCAAAATTAAGTATCTGAAGCTTTCCCAAGACACAAACGGCAACAGCAAGCAATTCCAAGAGTAGGTCAAGCTTGAAAAGAATAAATGAATGATAGCAACTGTCTTGCAAACTTCTGACCTTTGCATATGTCTCTTAATGGCTATAGTTCTTCAAATATTTTAAATTTCAGCCACTGTGCTTGGCCACTGAAAATTACTGTGGTTTACAGCTGACAAAAGAGGTAACAGATTTGGTCCAACAGGCAATATAAGAGATTTGTTAGGTTATTAATTTTCCCTTCATTCTCCTTTTTCCCCTCTACAAATGATCTATTTTATTAAACATTACAACATATTACAGACATGTTATTTTTATTCTGATGTGTGATGTATGCATTGCACCAGCATTATCTGTTTAAATCGTTTATGTACTTTAGAGATTGTAGTTTGTAATACAGCTGCTGCCATCCTTTGTTTCTGTGTTCAGAGGAGTGAAACACCTCAGGATAATAAATATGAAGATTAGGTTTATCTGCCTTGTCCAAATGTGCTGATTCTGCTGGAAAGCAGTTGTATTATTGTCTGTCATGGGCTTTGGTCTAAGCCTGAACTATTCACAGAATTAAGAGAGTTAGGGCCTGGTTCAGAATTTGCTCCTCACTGATGGAAAGATTAAAGCCACTGAACTCAAAAGGATTAAGTGTGTGCTGAAAATAGAGCTGTTGGTTAAGTACTTTCTTAAAGGAAGCCTTTATGCAGACCTCTGCTGTTTTGCTTTATTCTTTCAACAAACAACTTTATCTCATGGTCACTTTCTAACAAAGATTAATACTAATGCATTTTTAATGTACAGATTATCTGGATTCTCTTTGACCCAGTTCAATTGATTCTTTACATGAAACAGAACATTATACTTTCTGTTGCTTTTCCTTCAGTTCAGTTTAATCATTTTCATTAATCATTTAATTCATTTTTAATCATTCATTAAAATTGAAATGAGAAATCAACAATATTCTCGTGTTGAAGCCCTGTTTTGTATGCAAGAAAATCAATGGTAAAGAGTTTATTGAATTAAATGAAACAGTACTTGGTCCTTTATATGTATTAATCCAATAAGATAAGGTCTTAACTATTTGCTATTTGCAGAGTTCAACATAGCCTTACAGTATCCCTGGAACTGATAAAATCAGACAACATGATATGAAATGGCAAAATACCCATGGACTTTCAAGAAGAATAGAATGAACGATAAGATTTTTTTTCTGTATTGTGTGCTTTTGTCTAAGGGCTGTTAAAAAGTAAAGTGGTGCAGCAGAGGAAGATCTGAAATGAGAAACAGTTTGGGAAGATAGTTTGAGGTCCACATAACCTGTTTGTCAAAGTTTTTATTTACATCTGTCTTGATATTAATTCATGGACTGAATCTATGTCTGTGGCTTGAGAACTGTCCTGAAGCAGATCTTCCAGTTTCATCTAAAAGGAATATAGTGTGCATGCATGAAGAGCATGCCCTGATGAGGGGTATCTTGAGAGATATTCTTCAAAGGAACATTTCTGATCCAAAATCAAATGCTAGTGAGGTGACAATGTCAGTGACTGAGTTAATGTCAGTTTTCTTGAGTTGTAAGAGGTGATAATATAATAACCTGAAGCAGAAAATCAAAATAATATTAGGAACACAAATTATTATAATTATTGCTATTATTTTACCTTCCTTCATTTGAGATAAAACCACAAGATTGTAAAAAAACAGCCATTTGTCACAGTGTTATTTCTCTTTATAAGAAAGGGCAGACTTTCAAGTCATGCTGTGTATTTTCTTTCAAAATCATTGAAATTCATAGAGTTGGAAAAAAAATCATATCTATGCTTTTGACTTCTTCTGTCCCTTCCATCCTTCTAAAGAGATGAAGTAAAATTACATTGGTTCGTTAAAGGAAGCATAAGAGCATTTTGACATAGAATCAAATAACAGCTCCGGTTGGAAGGAACCTTCAAAAATCATCTGTTTCAACCTTTTGTGGGAAATGGAGCATAGAGGAGATGTCCAATAGCATCTTAAAAACATCCAGTGATGTGAACTCTACCACATCACTGTGAAGGTTGTTCCAGTGATTGTTCTCACTGTAAAAAAATTCTTTCTTATAACAATATGAAACCTCTCCTGCAGCAACTAGCACCCATTGCCCCTTGTCTTTGGAATGTGGCTATCTGTGAAGAGAGAGACTCTGTACCCTTTGTAGCCACTCTTTCAGTGCTGGAATACTGTGATGGCGTCCTCCCTGAGCCTTATCCTCTCCATGGAGAGAAGACCTAACTCCTTCAATTGTTCCTCATAGGGCAGGTTCTCCAGAATTTTGATCATCTTCATGGCCCTCCTTTGAACACTCTCCCCCCTCTCCACCCTGTCTGTGCCTCTTTTGAAATGTGGGGACCAGAACTGGACACAGTACTGATGAGAGCTGAGTAGAGTAGGATAATCAGGTATCTACCTCTGCTCCTGTGGATGGAGCTGGTGATCCAATTTGTCTTTATTGCTGCAGAGGCTCACTGTTGACTCATATTCAGTTGGTTTTCCATCAGAACCTCCAGGTTCCCTTTCTTAAATATGTTATCACACAGATGCTACCACCACTGCTGATGGGCTCAGCCTTAGCCATTGGTAGGTCAGTCTTGCAGCCAGCTGTAACAGGCTCTATTGGACATGGGTGAAGCTTTTAGTGGCTTCTCACATAAGCCACACTTGTAGCCCCCTGGTTACCAAAACCTTGCCACACAAACCCAATACAACTGGGACCTTTTCTTATGCCACCCAACTTACAAGACTTTGCACTTGTCTTTGTTAAATTTTATACAGTTTTTGCTTGCCCACTCTAACAGTCTCTCCAGGTCTCTCTGTAAGATGGCTCTCCTATCTGATGTCTTCAACATCCAAGTTAGTGTCATCAACAGACTTGGTGAGGGTGCTTTTCATCCCATCATCCAGACCATTTATGAAGATGTCGAATACCATGGGTCCCAGTATCGGTCCTTGGAGGATCCCACTTGTGACAGGCTGCCAGCTTGAGTAAAACCCCTTGATTACGATCATTTAAGTGTAGCCTGTTAGCCAATTTCCTAGCCATCTTGCAGACTACCCATCCAATCCAATCTGTATCTTGTCAGTTTTTCCAGGAAAAGGCTGAGGGAAACAGTGTCAAATGCTTTGCTGAAGTGCAGGCAAACATTATCCACTGCTCTCCCAATGTTGACAGAAACTCTTATTTTGTTGTAAAAGGTTATCAGGTTAGTCTACGATGGTTAGCCTTTTATATGGTCTGAAGTTAGACTAATGGGTCTGTAGTTTCCTGGTTCCTCTTTTGGCCTTTCTTGTAGTTGGCTATGACATTTGCCCTCTTTGAATCATCAGGGAATGGACAGTTCTTCTAATTCCAGGAGGCTGTTCTTGAAGAACTCCCAGGTTTCCCAAGGTCCATTGTCCTCCATGGCTGCTTTCCAGCAAATCCCTTGCATCTGGGCTCTGAGTATATTGAAGTACTTACCAAAGTAAGGTTTCATTGGCCTCCTCTGCTTTTCACTTAAAAACATAACTTAGAATTTTTAAATACATAGAAGGGGGGAAATAGAGATATGATTCCTGTCATTCTTATTTTAATCAGTGACATAGTTGTGACATGCTTACTTGAGTGTGTCACCTGGTGGGACATACCATCTTGACGGAAGAAAGCACATGCTCCAAACAGCTTGCAATTTATCTGAAAACAGGATGCAAGAAAAAAAAGAGATAATAAGTTTTGGCCATGATTCTTAAAAACATGCCTGAAGTCCTACCACAATTAATAACACGACTCACTCATTTGGAATAAAGTATGATTTACATACCTTATAATGCAAGTGATCACACAGTGAAGACAAAGAAAACAAAACAGATATGAGTAGCAACACAGTAAGATAGAGTGACTGTAGGTATTTTGGCATCTTTTGGAGGAGGATACTATGGGGGCATCTGGCTTCACTCTGGAGCAATCTGAAGGCAGATTACACTCACAACATCCAAAAGAAACTATCTCTCTTAGAGTGCAGGCGTATTTGGACTGGATGATGTTTCAGTATAGCTTAACTGATGTCAGCAAGAGCTGTGTAATTCCACAAGATAGACTGCATCACTTCTTTTGGATGGGGTATTTCAGGTCACTGGTAGCTCAGGGACTGCTTCTCTGTGCTCGGCTGAGCAGAGTGCATCACCTGTTTGCCTGGCCCTGACAAATTCAGAGGTTTTTTGTTCTCTGATTTTGGTTTGATTCATTTTTTCCCCAACCTTACTGAAAGACTTTGAGTATTTTCATTCACTTTAAAAAAATAAGGCCAACAGTCTCACTGCTCTGAATCTCAGCTATTTGTAACTGGGTGATAGAAATTTTTGGCAATTTATGTATTATTTTCTCTAGCCCTCTTATCTAAGGACCCTTAAATGGGCATCAGTGCCTGTGCATTGACAACAAAAGTAAATCAAATATTTTTTCTTGCTAATATAAATTGTGTTGTACGATTGTATTCCCCAAATATTTTGAAGACACATTTGCTACCAAATAATTGTGATACATTTCTTATTGTATACAAATCAATATATTCTCCTAGAATTATGAAGTAATCAAGATTTGTCTGCATAGACCAAATATTTGTGAATAAATTCCATAAAAATATAGCAAATAGCAGACTAGTAGTAAGTACTGGCTAATGATGTATTTGACAAAATTTTCTTTCCCCAATTGGTTAGAAGTAAGTTGTTGATTATATTTAAAATACCATGTTAATTACTGCATCTCTGAAATTTACTGAACAATTAAAATAAAGCACCAGAGACTTGTTATACCGAAGGGAACAATCCTACAGTGGGTGTTATATGAAGGGACAATTAAATGGCCTAGTACCACTGAGCCTGTTCCAGCTGATAAATCCACATATCTATTAACAGAGTTTGAGTCTAAACTTACTTCTATGTTTTTTCACTGCATTAGTCACCATGTCCGAGGATCTGACCTAAATTCCTTTTTAGTCACTGGCAGAACTCTCTCAGAGTGCAGTACGCTTTGGATCAGGCATCCCAAATCACCCAAATGACTGACTTTTCAGACTAAAATAATGGAAGTCTACTAAACTGATTTGTCACCTTTGCCTGATGTTCACACATGCTAATGAGTTCTGAAAATGTTAATTTGCTTTGTGCCCAGATCAAATGCACAGCTCTGTCAGAATAAAACAAGTTCAAAGGCAAAAATTTTACATGAGTGTAGTTTATTCTGAAAACATTTACATGTCATTAATACATTAAAATAATATGATGTTCAGGGCATATTTAACCATGACTGGCATGTTCCTGATTGAGAATTGTGCACAGTGGAACGATCACAACTTTTCTGTGTTGTGGGGTTTTTAGGCATCCCTGGATTATTTTACATCAAGGGACCTAACACCTTTTGCTGAAGTGTAAATTTGAGATCAATTGGAGAACAATGCTTTAAGCTATTGTTTTCCTGTGGGATCATCTCTTCTTACTGACTACTGATAATTTTGAGTTTTGATGGACATGTGGGACTAGATTAAATTGTCCAAACACAGATATCTAGTGCCATTTTAGCTTCAGTTCATCCTGTTTGGCTCCTAGCTCTCCTTTAAGAAAAGAATGTTTGTATCTAACAACCCAACAAAACCAGACTGAAAGCCATAAGGAACCTCAAATAGGCATCAGTGCCTGTATATTGATTATGGAGAATTCTTGGTCTTCCCTGTCTATAACAAAAGCATGAACGCCTTGGTATATGTGGATAGCAATAGATTCACACCAAAATTTAAGGTCTTAATCTGAAGCTGAATCCTTCCCATAGTCAGTATATATGGACCCCTTTAAGATTCCTAAAATTCTTTTTGTGCCAAGCTTAACGCCAGACAGTAAGGGTAAGCAAAATTCTTTCCTTCCCAGAGACCCTCAGTTAGATCTCTCTTGAATTTTCTTAGAGTAGATGGTGGGAAAACTATTCTTACACTTTTCTGGAGAAAAAAGGGTTGCGTGACTGTATCATAACAGCAGAAAGAATTTGCTTGAATTGCAGAACCTAACGTTCTATTCTGCTACACTTGCTCTGGAGATGTTTTTTTCCATCATAGTTTGAGTGGCTTTTCTAACCCAGGGTAGGGCTATACCCCCCATTTAGACAAATAAGGTGTTTCACTACATTTCAGATGACTATTGGCTTGGAGGAGCCATCTGACCCAGCAAAACAGATTCTTCTCCCTTGCATTTATCTCATCCTGTTGAACAACAGTTTTCCCCTTTCAAGAAGCCTTCTTTGACTGACAAGCAGCTGGATTGCTGCTTCTCACTGCTGTGAGAAGTTGTGAGGGGTCAGGGAAAATCCTGGTAAGCTCAGACTTCTCTTGCACTTGGCAGCAAAGGCATAGCTGTACAGGCCACCCTGAACTCCTGAAGAAGCCTGTTCCATAAATTAAAGCTTTTCATCAGTAAAGTCCAAATCTTAACTATCGTGAGCTGAGCGGGAGCAGTGGCTGCCAAAGCATATCTGCAGATCACAACATTCATAGCAGGGAGGGAAAGGAGGTGGCCCAGGACAGGTCAGTCTCAGGTGGCTCACTTGTTTTCAAACTTCAAGCAGCAGAGTCAGAGTAATCAGCTGAGCCTGGGATCTGACCTGCAAACCAAACAGGCTCTGCACACAGAGGGTCAAGAATACTGCCTTATGGGATCTTAGAGACTGGAGAGAAACAGAGGAGGAATTTAGCAAAGCAGCTTTGCAGCCAAAACTACCTGCCTCTGATACTGTGTGAACGGGGAATCCAGGTGGGAGGTTATTTTTCATCTTCAGCCTCAAGTCACACCTGCTGCTCAGTTGGTAGAGCCAGTATTTTTTAAACGTAGCCTTTCTGGGGGGTGATGAGCAATTGAGTTTCTCTTGACTGAACAAGACTTTTTTGAGCATCACTGGGCTGCCTGGCAACAGGATGGCTCCTGGCTGGCAGAAGGATGTTGACCAAGGCTACGTGTGACGTCACCTGGCAGCTGCCAGCCGTGAGCTGATTACAGCCCCACCACGATCACACACAAACAGCTCATTCATGCTCAGCTGCTGCTTTCTTCCCTGGGTAACAAAAAGGGCTCTTTGATACAATGATGGCCCAGGGAATATCATCAGACCATAAAAAAGAGCAGTTAACTCTAGCACATTTTTGAACAATGATTCAGAAAATTACTCCCCTTAAGGTGCAAATAAAATTACATCGCCAAAGTCACAACATGGCAGCACGTCTTAGTGGTACTGACTGCCAAATGGTACTTCACAGCACAATTGTAGAATCTTCTCCCCATTATAGGTAGGGCAGGTGGAAAGGGAAAAGGATCAATATGCCCTGTTTAGAGCTGGGTAAATGTAGCAGAGCAATTAGAGCTGAGGCTCAGATACAGCAACAAACCAGAGTATGTGGTCAGCACTAGTGCTGTGGTCACATTTAAAATGCTGTCCAAACCCAAAGAGCTGTTACAGCTCATGACCATGAAGGATGAGGTTTGTATTACATGCAGATATTGTGACAATGGAATTTGAGACTGTTTATATATAGATTTATGTTTATCACATATTGCTGCAATAGTTCATTCTGGAATAAAGACAGCTGCACAGATAAATTGGTTTCATAGTCCATACCCACCCTGATTTTTTTTACCATATTCAAAAAGTAGATTTCTACAGGCATGTGGAGGGCACCTTTGATACTAGGAGCTGTGTTACTTTGTCCATAACATTATTGCTCTTTGATGACAGAAGGACACTTACTCAGCATCATTAAAGTCAGTGTACACATTCTCCATTGAAGCTTTGGCTGATTTCTGGGATGCTGTTTTTAACTATATGTTCATAATGTATGTATATGCATTGCTGAGGGACATGGTTTAAAGGTGGACTTGGCATCAAAGGTGGCTGGATTGTGCATTTCAGATGAATTTTAATCACGTCCTTTCTGGGTCTTTTTCCTTTATTATTTATGCATTTGAATTACTATTTTATTCATAAGCCTCCTAATTAAAATTTTAAAATTACTGTTTTCTCAATTCTGTTATTTTAACTTTATCTTAGTCTCTTTTTGTTTTCCTGAAATTTCTAAGTTTTATGCAAAGAAAAAACTCATTCATTCTGTTCACTTTTTTTTTTCAGCTAAGAGGTCAAGATATTTCAACATAGATGTACGGTACTAACAGGAACATAAAAGGAAGAAAAAAGTTTCAACCACAATGAAAATAAAACGTTAAACATACCTTCCATAACACCTTGGAACAATGATGCCTCTGTTCTAACAGTGATGATTTGATTCTATAAAGCACGAGAGGTTTGGGTGCATTTTTAAATGCTCTGAACGAAAAAAAGAAAAGAAAAAAACAACAATTACATCAGAAACTTAATGTCTTAAATTACTAACTGGCTCTATATTTATATCACACTTGTCAACTCCGTATAGACATGTAGTATTTAGGGCAAGTTGTTCACAGTATGTCACCCTCTAGTGGCCATTCCATTTAATGTACTGATAAATAGAGCAGGCAGAATATTTTCAAAAAAAACCCACGTTTTGAAATTACAAAAATGGGCTTTCTGACATACTTAATTTGGCTGGTAGAACTGATTTTTAATTAAATAATTAATTTAATATGTGGAAGTTGAACTATCTCAAGTTCCAGCTGATCTGTAAAGATCAAGAATTTCTCTGAGAAACAACCTCCCCATGTAGAAACAAATTGTGATAATACAAGAGAGAAAGGGACTAAAAGAACTGCTTGCTCCTTTTTAGGAGAGAAGGTTCATAGGATAGCTTACATAAATATTCTGTAGGACACCAGTAAAAGTGTCTCCTTGAATGAGAACAGTTAAAATATCAAATAGATATTTCTGTGGACAAAATTAAGCAATATTAGAGAATCACAGAATTAGAGAGTCACAGAATCTTTGAAATTGGACCATCCAGTCTACCCTCCCCTCTCGAGCAGGGTGATATGCAGCAGGCTGCCCAGGAATGTGTCTAGTTGGATTTTGAATACATTTAGGGATAAAGACATCACAACCTCTCTGGGCAACTGGTCAAAGTCAGTACAGAAACCAGTACTATAATCAAATCTTACAGGTGCCATCCACACATCTATTTGATTTAACATACTGTGTTACTTTTCTGCGTAGTCAGAAGGCACAGTGGTGTGGAAGGACTTGGAGCCTCTCTCATTTCAGTCTTCCAAGGTGCTGTGCTGAAAAGAACAGGACAGACTTATACTTATTTGTGTTTGTCATTAGCATCTAATGGTCAGAATACTCCCATAACAGTAATTGTTATTTTTGCAGGATGGTCCAGGCAAATTTTATTTGAACCCACATATAAATATTATTCTTATCACCAGTGCATGTTCAAACAACCTTGAGTTAATTTACCTAAGTTGAAAACAGTCCCATGATACCTTTTCTCCAGTGATCTTCCTTAAATTCTTATATCGAATTTTTGATCCTTGAATCTGAAAGATCCTTGAAGAGGAATCAGGGTTTATCTTCATTGTACTAATGCAGAAAGAGGGATGAGGTGGTTAAATTCACTGCATTAGGAGTTAAGGCAACATTCTTGTGACCAAGCATCCTGGCCCTTTTCAAAATATTTAATGCCTGACCTATTCCTATTTCATTTAATTTCAGGAACAGTCATTTTGTTGTGGTCTCAGTACTTCATTAGTCTGTAATGCATGCTAAAAGGAAATAATCACAGTGTATATTAAGCACTCATTTTCTTTATCCTGTAGAGGAGACAGCTGTCAAAGAAGGGTGTGATAAATCATGAAACCTAAAAAATTACAAAGAAAACACATATTAGTTACAAGTTATTGTCATGTAAACAATACACTTGTTTCATAAATAGTGTCTTAATTGTCAAAAAGGCAGCATGAGGCACAAACTGATGTGATTAGACCGAGATGTAAACAGGGATATAAAAGACTGATCAAAAATATTTAAAAGTTACTCAGAATCTAATAGTTTCTGGATGGAGCTTGCTCCAGGAGAAAGTGAAAATAACAAAGAAATGATTCAGAGAGGGAAAATATAATGATCTTTGAATAACAGGATGCTGAACAAATAATGTGATTTCATGCTAGAGAAAGTAAACAATAGTCAAATGAAAGATGAATTCTCTTAAGAACAATTATAGGGAATTAAAGATGGAGGAAAAAGCAAACATATTAAATAATTACCATCAGTCAATATAAATAGAGAGAAGGGAGAAGAACAGAGTTTGCTGAAATTAAGAAATGATTTCCAGAGAAGAGCCCCTTGGGAAGTCCACAATGCATACATAAAAGAAATTGTGGTTGGTCACTTTTATAGTTGTGAAAAAGGTGAATGCCTTTTAAAATGTGAAATGACAAATCATGAAATGACGGAAAGCCTTTAAGGCAAATGAAGTTTAAGAAAATTAAAAATATGGATTAAAATGAGAATCATATGTTCCATACATTCATGTAAAAAGCCTATGGAATGGGTCAGCTAATTTAACTGTTTAAAATGGAGAGGTGGGAATTTTCAAATAATTAACCATAGTAAAATTATATTTAAAAAGTTAATGAGGAAAAGGCTGAATTGTGCAGGTAGATATGAATCAGTCTTCTGAATTAAGATTGCTTTAAAGAGTCCAAACACAATCAGAAAGATAAAAAAAAAGGAAAAAAGAATGGGGGTATTGTTGAAAATGTCCTTTAAATGTGCAATGAAATATATGGTTCCCAATGAGCAAATAAAGAGAATGCCATCTTAGTGCGCTATGGGAAGGCAGTTTAACTCTTTGGAAGTGGTATTATTGCTGTGAAAGGCACTTGTTATACCTCATCCAGAGCACTTTCTGCAGCTTTTGTTGCAATACCTCAGCAAGAACATAATTGCCCTTGAGCTGGTAAGAAGCAGAACAGCAAAAATAATATCCTTTGAGATGTGTCATAGCAAAAGGTTAAAGGAGTTTGGTATGGTACATTTTAAGAAGAGATTTTGTAACAAATTAATTGAAGTTGCTGGGGCTATTAACAAGTTACCAGCCATCATTTAAGAGCAGAAAATCATGGAAAAATAAAGCTTATTAGAATGGCTTCATTTTAGTACTTAGTCTGCTAAAAAACACAACACACAATAGACCAGATGCTCATCTGGGGAAGCTTGAGGTCTGGCTACGAATTCCATCAAATTATTCTAATTTACATCTGCTGAGGATCGATCTTGCAATTAATTTGCCCACAGAACATTCTTGTTCATATTAAACTTTTTCATTTTAGTAAGTCTAACTTACTAAAATGGATAAATAATTCCTTCAAAGTGACACATGGAGAGAATATCAAAGGAGTTTTCTTTTCTTTTGTTTCATTTTATTTCTACCTGTATGTCATGTTTTCTTTTCTCCTTCTTTGATTCAAAGTCCACTAAGCAGAACAATCGAGAGATCAGAATCGGGTTCTTTGATCAATCAGATTTTAGACAGAAGTTGTGGGAAGCCTTTTTTCCTCTCCATGACACTGTTCAAGCATTTGGGGATCTTCTCAATGTCAAGTTTCATTTCATTTATTTCTTTTTTGTAGTGAAGTACTCGCCTGGAGGAAAATAGTTACTTTGGCAAGATGCTGCCCTTAGATCACATACTAAACTGCACGTTTACTTGACATGTTTTCAAAACTTAAGGTTAATCTAGGCTGACATACACTTAGTAACAAAATAAGGCCTATTGTTTCACAATACTGTGTCTGCTAGTAGTTAAACCTGACCAGAAACTTGTCCATAATGCATAATTTGGAAAAGTTGCTATATGATAATAATTTAGTTCCTTTTCAGAGAACATCCTTGGTCAGACCTGGACCAACTCTCAGGTGTTCGTTTCCTCTGATTCTGAATCCTGAACTGAATGGAAATAAAAAAAGTACGAAGGTGTGGGAAAAGAACAAAATGCCATGGAAACTACACATGATTACACTAGAAGCAAGCAGAGAGAGACAATAAACACATTAAAATTCAACAAGAACCTTAAAAATCATACTCTAGGGGATGAATCTGACTGAGCCTTGTTTCAAATGGCCTTGTGTGAATTGGTTGATCATGTACATGGATTCTGCTATTTCTAACCAGAACTGGCTATGAATTCTCATTGAATCCTAATAAAAATGAGTCCAAGGTAGCATTTGGGCCTATACTGTAAGGAATGGACCAGGTGTCATGGCCCATGTCTATCAATGCTAGTTCAAAAATTCATGCTCCTCTAGGCTGCTGGAGGTCAGCACACTCCAGGTGCCCTGGGCTTTATACTTTAGGTGAAAGACAAACACACACTGGCCATTTAATTTAGTGGAACAATTACTGAAGCTCTGCAGGCCATATAATCCAAGACATTCCCAAATCCTTTTGTCACTTTTCTAGCCAAACACAGTAGTCATCATTACTATTTGCTATCTCCAGTAAAGTTACAGCCAGAGACATTGATCAAATTTAGGATCTCAGTGTGGAGCTCCAGAGCAGGTAGAAGATCATCCCTGCTCTGGTGGGATAGCCTTGGTTAAGGGGAAGACTCTAACCCAGCCAGTCAGTCTGGCGACAGAACATGGGGATCATAAATGTTCCACTGCATTCCTGTGAGGACAACTTTATGTATGATGGTAACACGTTAAGAGAACAAGAGAAGTTTTGGGTCCAGAAAATGATAGATTGACGTCTGAGGAGATGGTACACTTTTATAAGTTTGACTTTGTGTTGAAGGTGATTTTGACACCAATAATACTGCTATATTCCAAAGTAACATCAGACTGTAAGAACAGCAGTACTGGGTTAGATTTCATTGGCACTTGTCTCTGACAGTATGAGGTATGTTGGGAAAAACTGTAAGAAAGCATCATCCATCCATCCTTGAAAGCTTTCCTGTCATCCAGTCATCTACAGCTACAGGATTTGCTACATTAGAAATTGTATCTACTTCTTTGTTCTTACTACTTCCGATGAGCTCCTCTCTGGAACACAGTTATGGTGAGTTGCCCTTGGTTGGCTGCTAGATGTGCACTCAGCTGCTCTCTCTTTCCCTCCTCCTCCTCAGCAGGACAGGGGAGGAAGAACCTCTGGGCATCTGCTCCCTCCTCACCCCTCTCCCTGCTCCAGCGCGGG
>BJBW01002384.1:92629-114349 GCA_004320125.1 Scolopax mira
AAGTTTTTCCTGATATTCAAGTGGAACCTTTTGTGTTCAGCTAACATACACCTTTTTATAAAAGATATATTACATTTATAGTTTTACTTTCCTCCTTGCCTTTGCTTGCCTTTTCTAAACCTAAAAGATGAGTTGAAGTGGCTGATCTCATCTTTGACCAGCCATAGAGACAGAGGAGGGGAACATCAATAGATTTGCCCGCACAACACCAGGTCGTTAACACCTAATGGAAGATGCCTCTCTCAAAGGGGGAAAAGCATTCTTGCTAAAGAGATTGCAGGTTTGATTGATATGGCTTTAAACTAGATGGGAGGGGGGGAGAGGTGATAAGTTGTGGACTATCACACTAGGGTTGGAGGGATAGGGTTCTAGTAAGGGCCTTCAGCCTGGGTCCCTGAGCCAAGCTGATGACCCTACACTACAGTCAAAGTCTTATGGTGATGTGCCAGACGCAGTGCACAGAGAAACACCTGACAGACACTCCAGGGGGTATTTCCCTAAGAAGGCAGCACAGCCAACAGCTGTCTCTGGAGACATTCAAAACCCACCTGGACAAGTTCCTGTGTGACGTGATCTAGGTAGACCCGCTCAAGCTGGGGGGTTGGACTGGATGATCTCCAGAGGCCCCTTCCAACCCCATATGATTCTATGATCCTATCAGGATAAACAGGAGGCTTGACTGTGAATGATCTGGAATAAGACAAATCCAGGGGATATTATTCTTCTTAAAATTGGGCTGAATCCTGTCTTTGAATCAACCAGGTTGGTCATCTACACAGTGGAGATAATTTCTGACTCTCAGAAACCAATAAGTATGGGTTTTTTTATTAATTTTGAAATAACACTAGAAATTGTAGCTATTGCTTGATGCTTTGGGGATGTCCAGGATTTGAATGAAGTTTTTCTGAGGAGAAGGCAAACTCCAAGCAGCTTGAAGAACTTCTAGAAAGCTCATGAGAGAGGCAAAACCACTGATGCTCTGCTTTGAATTGGTCCCATGTGTTTTCCTGGTTACTCTCTGCATGAAAGCAGTTTTTGTGCAAGGAACTTGTATGCAACAGCTCACCACATCTTACTCAATCTTATTTAGGGAGCAGCAACACTGGATGTTGTGGGCAGGGAAGAGGTTGTAGAGAGGTTAAAGACCCTTAGTGAGACTCAGCCAGGAGCTAATTAACACAATTGCATAGCATTGAGATCGTTCACATCTCATATTTTGATGGCTCAGAGTCTGGACATAGCAAACTTATGTCTGACTACATTGTTTTGGGTAGAGAGCCCTACATATTATAGTGATCATATTATTTGATTCATATTATGAATCAAAGAGAGGAAATTGAACATAAGAAGGGAAAAAAAAAAAGGAAGAAAAAAACAGAAAGGAAAAGGAAGTGAAGAAAAAAAATCAACTAGCATTTCGATACCATGACATTTTCAAGACTGAGCTGGATAAAGACCTAAGCAACTTCGTCTACCCCCATGGCTGCCCCTGCTATGAGCAGGATTTTTGACTAGAAACTTCCCAAGGTCCCTTCTAGCTCAATTATTCTATGATCCCATAGTCCCAAACTGACATCTGACATCAGACCTAATCCAGACCATCCATGTGACTCCTAAAATAGAAGACATTAAATCCCAGATTGTGGACATGAAATAATTAGGGGGGAGCGAAAAGAAGAAATGTCTATCTTTAGCTTCCACTGGCTCTAGCTGGATTGAGGTACGTATCTACTGTATCACATAAGGCTGTTGTAATCTCATAGGTGGGTCTGTCCATTAACAGAAATTCAGGTGAGTTCCCTACATAGAAACGTCAAGAGGAATATTATATACATATTATTAGTGCTTACAAAATACAAATAAATTATAGTAGGTAACAGAACAGAAATAATGCCTGAATTTTTTTTTTTTTAAGTATTATGAATTTCTGCAATGTCTATAGTGGACAAAATGCCACAGACAACTGTTCTCTATATACTTGAAGGTTGAAAAGAGATGATTTATTGATTGATGTGTCTATTTTTGTGAACTAATTAATTCTATTTTGCTCTTTTCCTTTCTTTTTCTTTTTTCCCCCACTGGCATGATACTTTTTAATTCCTGTATTATTTTACAGACATTTTTATATCTCTACCTGCTGATGGTGCATTGTGTTCTTACTGACACTGGCCTGAGTTCACCACAATTTTCTCAAATCCTCTGCAGACTGGTAAACCTCCAGCTATATTCACAAGTCTTTTTAGTCCAGAGACCTAATTTAATCAAAATAGAAGATGCTAAGCAGGCTGTCAGAAACACTTTATCGCTCTCCACTGACCAGTTATGGAGTTAAAATACTTCATTTAGAGGGACTGGTTCATTTCCCACCAATTCCTTCTATTCTTAACACCACACTTCCTTCTCTCTTCACTGCACATATTTAGAAAACTATATATGAGGCTTACCCATGCCTAAGTTAGATGCTAAATTAGTCACACTAGACTTGAGACTTTGTAAACAACAGCATAATTTTCTCTTTCATAAAAGCAAAAATGTTAGATGTTTTCTAGCCTAGCAACTCTCTCATTACAGCTTGAAGCACACCACAAGCTAAAACTGTTCTAAACCTGACTTGTTTTAGTCACCGCATAAAATATACCTGTCCCAGATAAACCAATTTTCTCCCCACTTTGTAAGGGACTATATTGCCTTGTCTGTTGTTTCAAAATTCTAGTATGATGGCCAACACAATAGCAGGAATATTTACAATACAGCTGCTCCTTGCACTGCAGCCTGTTTCTGTTTTGAAGTGGAGATCTGCTAGTAAACACAGAATCACAGAACGGTTAGAGTTGGAAGGGACCTTAAAGATCATCGAGTTTCAATCTCCCTGCCATGGGCAGGGACACCTCCCACTAGATCAGCTTGCCCAAAGCTCCATCCAGCCTGGCCTTGAACACCTCCAGGGAGGAGGCATCTGCAGCTTCTTTGGGCAACCTGTTCCAGTGTCCCACCACCCTCACAATGAAGAATTTATTCCTAATATCTAGCCTAAATCTTCCCTTTCTCACTTTAAAACCCTTACCCATTGTCTCATTGCTGCATTTCCTGATAAAGAGCCCTTCCCCATCTCTCCTGTAGCCCCCTTCAGGTACTGGAGGGGGCTATAAGGTCTCCCTGGAGCCTTTTCTTCTCCAGGCAGAACACCCCCAACTCTCTCAGCCTGTCCTCATGGCTTCCTCTGGACTGACTCCAACAGTTCCATCTCCTTGTTATGCTGGGGGCTCCAGAGCTGGATGTGGTACTCCAGGTGGAGTATCACCGGAGTAGAGGAGCAGAATCACCTCCCTTGATCTGCTGGGCACACTGCTTTTGATGGCCCAGGATATGTTTGGCTTTCTGGGCTGTTCATAACTGAAAATAATGCACTAGTGTGTACATAGTATGGCAGAGCTAAAGAACTGAGATACAATGAGCCTTCAGCACCGACCTGTTTCTGAACAGAATTGCCCACCTTACCAATGGGCAAGAAGTCAGAGACAAATCCTAAGACTGTTTTGCAATAAACTTATATGTCCTACAAAAGGGAAAGAATTTCAACTTGTGGAGATTGTGCAAGTCCTGCTCTTTCTCCTTAGCCCTCTTTTCTGCACCAGGAGGGGTGCAGGACTCTTTCCAGATCTCAGTAAGAAAGGCACAGCAGCAAGCAGTGTAACAAAACTACTGTACTAACAATAGTGACTACAACTATTGAAGTTAGGAAGAGAAATAGAGACAGTGAATAAATCTTATGTTCTTTTAGATGTTGAGAACCCCCTCTCATGCAGCATTAGACAGATCCTGGATGAGCAGCCATAGCGTAATATACAGATCCCATCCATGGAGATGTTCACCACCCACTCATTAGTATGTGTCCTTATATCTAGTATAACAAAAAAAACTCTACATTTGTTTTGACAGATATTTTTTTATGCTCATCAGAACATACCTAGCTATGTGTGTCTCAGCCACATGGCTGACAGAGTTTGCTCAACATCATTAATTCCTTGAATACTCCTTCCACAAGACTCCCAGTAAACCCTTATCCTTCTTGCATACTAAGCAAAAATGCTGAAATAGCCTGGATATTTTGATATGCAAAATGAAGAGGGCATGGCACTGTGCTCCCCATACAGCACTCCAATTATTAATGACATTTACCGAAATATCTGTTTACTAATATGTTATCACAAACTAGATCGCTGTGCATGTTATCGTGCATACCTCATTTAACTGTAGTTAGACCTTTCATGAATTTATACTAAATAAAATATTCCGAATTAAATGTTTGCTCATTCCAATCAGTAATAAAAATTTCCCACACTATTTTGTGATAATATACCTAGTGACTAGTAAAAATAAATTGCATCTTGTAGTGGGATTTACATTGTGAGTGTTTGGTGTACTCTAATACCATCTTCCAATTATGAGATTTTAAAAAAATATATAGTTTTGAAGCTATAGCACCTGGGGAATAAGATTTCATATGAAAAAGTTACATTTGCCATCTGTTCATGCATGAAAACAGACGGGGGCCTCAGACAGATGTAGGGTCTACACTATGTGTGTGACAGGATGGTCTTTTGTTGAAGTCACTAATTTAGAATTGAGAAGATCTGTGCTATACTGCCTTTGACAAAGGGCTTCTGAATAGTCTTGAGTGAGTTATTTAATTTCATTCTTCATCCTTTGTGTAATAAAAATAATCTTAATGATTCTTTTAAAATTTTTTTTATCATCATCATTGATAAAGATGAATCCACTAGACCCCAATCTGATCACTAACTAGGAATCAGTGCTCAAGATCTCATATTTAGAATGTGTTCTGAAAAGAAGATCATCCAAAATAATGAAAGGAATAGTTTACCCCAAGGCAATAAACTTGGGAGTATAACTCAGAGGAAAGATAAATTTATACTGAAGAAAATCAATGATAATTGTGAATTCTGTAGGAAAATTTATCAGAGATGCTGATGAAACCGCAAGTTTGTAGTCAAGAAATAGTAGATGATAGTTTTCTGAATTCTTGGATATTTTAGTCTTACGATAAGCCACAAATGCAAGTAAGCAAATTTTTTATCCTTCCCTCCTCCAATTCTCATTCTGATAGCAGGCCTTACCGGTAAAGGTATCTGCTTTAATCTAATATGCATAGACATTTCACTTAACCCAACATGATATTTCAACTGAAAATATCAGCATACAAATCATAATGTGTGTATTAAAAAGATTAAGAATATCCATCTGACATTTTAATATGTCAACATACAGGTCATGCTGAATTTCATGTTAGCAGGACTGTGCAAAGATCAAAACTTGGATAGTAAGTTATTCAACGTCACAATTAAAGATCTGCATTAAACATAAAATTTTTGGATAACTCAAAAAAGGTTTAATAAAGATAAAACCAAAGCCACAAGGATAGTGGCTTAGTACTTTAATGTACTAAGTATTAATGTATTTCGTACACTCTAATGAAAAATTATATGTTTGTGGAAAAAAAGTTGTGAGGGCCATGCAGACTTAAAGAATGAAGTATAAGGGTTTCCCAGTTTTTAAGCTCCTGGTGGACCTAGCATCCTAGAGTATGTATTTGTATTTCTGATAGACACAGGGAAGGACAACAAAGTGAAGATCTCTGGAGAAAAATTGTGTCTTCCTACGTTTGGTGGTCAGGACCTTTTCCTGTTGTCTAAAGGCATCATCATAGCTTTCCCTCCTGAGAGACACTGAAGTCAGAACTGAGCATCCAACATGCAGATGTTTCATGTCCATGTAGGAATGAGGGAATATTCTGCCTGGCATCCTGCTGTTACTTCACAAGTCCTTTTTCTTTCTCATCATTCACATGCAGGCACCTTGAACGACCTGAGACATATTAAATGGTGTTAGGGACCTGTAGCTTCTGAAACTGCATTGCATCCTTTGTTTAAAAGGAATGGGGAAATAGTTGGCTTAAGCTTAAGCAGTAGCTAGGTGCTTAAATTAAGGTTACTAACACCACCCATCTGTTGGGTTTTCTAAATGAGCCTGGATACCATTCTTATAATCATGTTTTAGTCAGGCATAAATTCTTTTCTGAATACAGAGGTAACAGCAACAGCTTGAAATAATATGCCAGGTGACTTACTGGAAATCAGACACAATGTTATAGGCTCTAGAGTCTTTGTTCTTTGTTTTTGGATTTAGAAACAGAGCCTAACCTAAGCTAAGTCTAACCTAACCTAAGCTTATCATTCAGAAACAACAGCAGTGCAAGAGACTAGTTGACAGTCACCAAAAAGAATTGACCATAGTTCTCTATAAATAGAGGATAAAATCCCAAAATTTTGCAACATACCTGTTAGATCTTAATTTTCTATCACTTAGTAAAAAGAATGGTAATAACAATATTTTATTACCACCGTCATCACTCCAAAATACATGGTTTAGTGGCAGGATTAGCAGTGACAGTAAGAAAATACATGGTACTATGGCTTTGTGGAAACATCAAGTGGAAATTAATTGCTACTGAACAGTGACTCCAAATGCATAAATGGATGCACCCTCAGAGTAGAGCTTATTGCACTTGTTTTGCTGAAACCCTTTTTCCTCCCCCTCTCTTTTTTTTTGGCCAAACTAAACTTATGTGGGTATACAATACTCCCAGTGAAATGTTCTTAAGGCTAATTTTTGAAAAGGAACAGAGAAAAAGATAGAGCGGTTCCAAAGTGCTATATCCCAATTTGCAGGACTTTCATTTCAGAACTAGAAGACTGTCAGTGCTGAACCTACTTGTCTTGCTTCTCTGCAAACATCCTTTCTGACACATTAGATATGTCTTTTTCTCATTAATTCTGAAAGGAAAGTTAAATAGAAAGGGTCTAATTTCATTGCCCACTACACTGGAGCACATCACCAAAGCCACATACATTGTGCTTTTTTGCTGGTGATGAAATGGTAATGTCATAATTCTAGAAATTTTTACATAGAAGACAAATGAGGTTTACATAAAAAAAAACCTTCACATTCCTCAATTCATTCCTCTCTGCTTCAGGAGGGAGAGGATATAAAATGCTGGTATTCCCCAAACCAGAGAATTGTTGCTAAATATATTATCCCCAAAACCCAAAGACTTTAAGATACTTGCTATATCTTTTTGAAGAATTTATACAACTTCTTTGAGAGAAATAAGGAGCCCAAACACCATTGTGAAGGAATACATCTTGCCGCATAACAAATGTTCTTAAAAAGGCCTGATATTGATATTCACTTCAGGGAGTTTGATCTGGAAGGGCTTCAGGTTAATTTATAATCTAAGCAAATTTCATTTTCCTAGACTTTTGTTTCAACATGTTCTGATGCAAACAAGCAAATTCCATAAGCAGTTACATAATAATTAAATTATATGCTTTCCATGACTGAACAGTTGTCCCCATATCCAATCTCAAGATTCAACTCGGCTTCTTGACATGAAAGATTTATAAAATTATTCCAGGGCTTCTTTTCTGATTTAATTTTTTTGGTTTTTTTTTTGTGAAACCTAGCTTTGGTAGGCATTTTAATACCTGCATATCTTAGGTGCCAATGATGATGAATATTCAGACGATGTACTTCCTCCTGTACTTCCTGAGGTGAATAGTTTCTTTACTTGAAGCATAATTTCTGATGTATGGCTACTATGGGATATATATAATTAAGTGTCTACAGCAGACTGAGTGTCAATGAGGAGCCCAGGCTTCCCCAGGAAAAATGGTAGTCCCTGGGAAGTCCCTGGGAAGTCCCTGAAACCACACAATAGATTTAGTAAGCTGATGCCTCATTCTGGGCAGGTGCCAATTGTGTCCTGTGAAAGCATGAGGTAACAAAGCAGGACAGAGAGCAGAAAGCAACCTGAGCTGTGCACCCACCACAATTGATTCCTGAAGAGCTGTAATGGGGCAAACGGGACCACATGAGTAAATGCCTCATTACCAAGCTGGGTTTTGTTTTCCAGCACGGAGGCCAGCCCCTTAGTGGGTGTAAATCAGCATACATGGCTGTGGATGTGGCACACTAATTTGTCAGATCCGACATTCTTTGGCCTACAATAGCCCTCTCTTCCTTCCCATTCTTGCAAATAAGAAAGCGGTTCTGTGGAAAACTGACATTTCACTTCCACTCTGTGCAGAGAAATAAATCTAGCGCTTAATCTCACTTCTGTTCATGTACAGCTTCCCCTCCCACCTGCTGTCCTTGTTGAACAAGAACTTACAGGTTCAAGGCCTCAGGGCATGGGTGTCATGATTAGCAACGAGGGCCTTAAAGCTAAGGTACTTTGACAGTTGTTCCATTTTCTAGCATTTACTTCAACAGTGAACTGAAATACCTTAAGGAGTAAATACTCCCTTCAGACAATAGTCTATGATCTCAAATCAAATTCTGGAACTCAGTTACCCTTGAAAATTATTTCAATTCTTCTTTTTCCCTCATTTACCTATCAAGACCCAATATAAAACCTCGGGTTTTATTGCTGCTAAAGTTTTCTTTGCTGTTAAAAACATTTAATTTTCATCAGGCCAAGTTATTTTTAAGGGAGAAAGGAAAATGGCAAAAGTCTGAGATTCTAAACTGATTATTGGTCTTCTGATACAAAGAAGCTGACAGCCCAACCTGCTCTACCAGAGGGGAAGCCCCCAGAGCACAATATGTAAAAGAATCAGGGTACCCATTTATTTTAGATTGTTCCTCAGTGTGTTTACTGATGTGTCATGCAATCAGGGTAGGTGGATAAATGGATGGTGTACAAGTGATCTGATAGTTATGGGATCAGGACTTATGGTAGGTCTGCAGTAGTAATGTATCAACAGTATAATCCACAGAGCTCATACTTCACTGCAACCTGGATTTCAAGGAAGTTCAGGTTTCCAGTGATGTAAGTTTTGTGTATGCATGCAGAAATATGAAAAAACTTAAGTTGGAAACACCATCTGGCGGTTCCACCTGCTCTGCATATGTATGATTTTGAAGTTAGATCAGTTTCTTGAGGTCTGTGAAAAGCTGCAGTTTGAATGTCTTTAAGAACAGAGTCTCAGCCTCACCGGACAGCCTGTTCTGTGGATAACCACTCCCATTGTAAAGGGTTTTTTTCCCTATCTCTCAGAAATTTCCCTTTTACATCTTTGATAGTTTCTTCTTGTCCTTTCATTGTATAGTTTTGAGAACAGTCTGGCTCCATTAGTCTGTTCAAGACAGCCATTAGAAGCCTTCAGAGCCTTTGCTTCTTGAGCCTTAACCAACTCAACCTCTCTTGGTACCTTTTTGCTCCAAATCTTAACCATATTAAGAGCTCCTTGCTGCACTTGCTGCAGTTTGTAACATGTCCCTGTTAATCAGACACTGTGCCTTACATCTCCCAAGGGGAAGATGCTCCACTTGGTCTTGTTGAACTTCATGAATCTTCTGTCAGTCCACCTCTCTAGCTTGTTGAGAGCCCCCTGAACAGTGGCTGTGCCCTGCGGGGTAACAACAGCTTCCCCCAGCTTGGTGTCAACCCCAGACTTGCTGCGGGTATGTTCCCTCTGGCTTTTTAACAGAGAGGTCAAAATCTGCCAGCCCAGAAGCATCTCAGATTCTACCACCTAAGCTGCAGGATTTGGAAGTAGGAGGCATCACCTCTAAGAAGTTTGATCTGGTGTCTCTTAGAAAAAGTGTAAAGAAATTCTTGTTCAGCTGCTGAGAAACTACAGCAACATCTACTGTTTATTTCAAAGTACAAATGGATCAACTTCTTTTTAGAGGAACAAACCCTTATGCCTGAATAACTTCAAATACACAGCGTTTCCTCATTGCAGCTCTCTTACAGAGAGCTCCTAATATTAAGAAGGAGGTTAAGTTCATGTTGAATTTACTTCACTTTATAAAAGAGAACTCAGGACTGACAAGGTCAGAGAATGGAGAGAAAAAATGAAAACTTCTGCCTGGGTGGTCCTCTTGGAGAAAACCAGTGTGGGTTCCTAGGGCTGCTCTCATATTTTCCACTAGAAAAGAAACTTCATGTTTTATCCTTGATTCAAGTGGATCCAAGATCCAAGTCTTGGATCTCTTGGAATCAAGTGATTCCAAGAATGCACTTGAAGGGAAGAAGTGCATTCCTCACTCTTTGTGTTTCTATTATTCTTTCAGGTGACAGATTCATTTAAAGTAAATCACAGATGTCAGATGTCATGTGTTGGGCTCTTTCTTACTGTTTGTACTTGTTTTTCAAGCAACAGAGGCCCACAGTGTCTTATTTTAGAAAGCAGAAGCCTAAGTGAACTGTTACATAGAGAAACTCTGGGAGACAAGCAGTCCCATCCTGAACAGCTTTATAGATCACATTGGGGAAACTCCAAGAATCTGGAGTGGCTGCAGATTTTGCATGCCAAAACCTAGAATAAACCAGTTAACAAAATAGTTAATAATAGATAAATAGAATAATAGAAAATGAAAGAGAATGGCATCATGGGGCATCAAACTTGTCACGTTACCCATATGAGATTAAAAATGTGGAAATAGATAGGAAGGCTGTCTTGGGAATAAATATTTCATGGGGAATGATTAGGAACATTGGAAAGTAGATGACTGTTTAAATTCAGTTAGACAGACATATTTTATTTTGCTTTATGGAAAGCCCAGCATCTAAGTCACATTTAAAAATGTGGCTGTCATCAAATGCCAATACCAAATAGCTGAGGAGTGACACAGGCTTTTACTCACTCCTTAATTATTAATAGTCTTGTTTTGTAGAAATCAGCCCTTAGGAAAAACTGTCAACTCATGCACAGAGTGGCAATTTAGTAGCAACTCACCTCCCCATCAGGCAGTGCTTCACAGATTTACACCACAGCTTGAGCAAGAATTTCCTTGGACATGGAAAATGGGAGCAAAGCATCCTATAACGGGTCCCATATCCCAGGCAGTGTCCTCCCGTGGTCTGTGAGGTGACTAGGAGAGCTTCTCCATTGTCCCACTGGTGGGGTACCTCCACCAGCACGTGGGGCTGAGGCTTTCCTGTGGCAGTCCTGGAAGACACTGAGGCAGGAGCTCATGTCTAAGATGGGGGCTCCCCAGCCTTCCTTATGTCTGTGGGATCCTCTGTGCCTGAAGAGATAAGCCTTTAATCGCATAATATGTCACTGATCTTTATAACTAATCTCTCTGTCACTTCTCAGTGAATTGTGAATACTGCCAGATGAGGGGAAACTCTGACCCTGCCTTGATCCTCTTCTTTAATGACCTTTTCCCTCCTTGTTCTAGTTCCTTTCTTACATTTCTGTTTAATAAGATGGAGACCATCGTGATTGTTCCATTTGCAATTCTGTTGTGAACCCATAATCAGAGAAAAATTGAAAGAAAGAAGAAAATCCCACAGAAAAAAAAAATAATCAACCCAGTTAAAAGCATTTTAAACACATTGTGATGCTAGCAGAAGTTTATTAGTGGGTTTTTTTAGTGCATAATAAAGCTGTGTGTATGTCTATTTATCCTTATCAGTGAGGTTTACAAGTAAGCATCATCAGCAGAAAGAGCTATTGCTACTCCACTGTTCCTCTCGTTCCCTACTTTTATAAGTTATTCTGTCTTCAAGAAAATAGCATTAGACTTTAATAACAACAGTATCAAAACCTTCAGACAATCTCTTCTAATTTATAACTAATAAATAACGCACTTTATGTGCTCTGTACTGCTATCTAATGCACTGAGGAGAAAAAAGGAAGAAAAAAAAAACGTAGTACCAATATGTAAAATGAATGGGTTATTGAGAAGCCAACTTCTTCCCAGAAAGGGTAAATATTACTATGGAGAATTTTTTTTTTAAAAACTATTAAATAGTTACTCTCTCTTTATTTTTTTCCTTACAAAATCACTCTCCAGCTAAAGGAAAAGCAAATGAAGGGCATTGTTAAAACTAAATCCTTATTCAATACTCTACATGTTTCAAAGCTTTACTGCTTTTTTTTCCTCCCTCTTTCTCCCTTCTGACACACATTCTCCTTTCTCATTTTTGTAACTTTAACATAAGAAGTACCAAATATTTGAAGGTTCCCCCACAACTCAGTGAGATTCAGTGCCTGTGTTTCAATTCCTCTTATCTTTTGTAACTGTCTCCTGGAACTGTCAAGGTTCCAGCTTTGCCTGACCAGTCTGTACATCCCAGAAATAACAATTGCACTTGAAGGCAGGAAGGGGAGGGGGGAAGAAAAATAACTCCATAAAAGCAAAATATACCAACATAGTCCTAATGATTTCAGGTTGGGAGTATACAGTTGTTATAAAGGCAAAACCATGAGCTATGTACGTTTCCAAGAGTAACAATGTGACAGACTTCTAAAAGCAGTCTAAACCAATTAGACAGGGTGTCACAGGCTGGCATGGAAGCAGGGGATTTATACGAGGCAGAGACCCAGTGGAAGGCTGACATCTTTGAAATAAGACGAGAGATGAAAATGTTGCTGGATGATTTCCTTATGAGTTCTGAATGCAGCAATTTTTAATGCCTTGTTACCAATCCTGTTACAGGAGGAATATTACCAGGAACTACACTGTGAACAAAAACATATGTAGGGTTGTCATAAACTAATGATTCCAACAATTGTGAGCACCCAGTCTGATACCCTTCACTTTGCATTGACCTGTCCACTAGGACATACCTTGGGATGCAGGCTGCCTCTTTCAAGTAGCCGTTTACGTTGCCAAGTGTGACAAATTTGCTGTGTTTCTCAAGCCAGCTTCATCATTTTCATTTCCAGAACTCTCTAAATTGAATTCTGCAGCCTGGTTTTAAGGTATATTCGTGAACGAATGTTAACTACTTATTTTTAGCTGTTACTGCAGAAAAATGAATTGGGGACTTAGAGTTTGGTTCATCTTGCACGATGTGCATTGCCAGGCTAAGTATCTCAGCTCCTTTTATAGTTAGTGGAGAGAAACAGTCCTTTCTTGGTGCAATACAGCTTAAACTAAAGTGAGATGGTTAACAACAGGGCATAAAAATCCCTCCCTGAGAACTTCATCTCTCTACTGGCTAGAATGAGAAACTAGGATGATTATCTTAGCTACAGATGTCTAATTTAAAATGAAGTTAGCTGAAGCCCACCTCCATCTTCTGGCCAAAAAAAACCCAAGCCTTGTTCCAGCTTTTCTGAATGCTGACAGAAACTGTAGTTCCTTTCTTCTGTCGTAGCCTCTAGCTCGGAGCACGGGGTTGCAGACAGGCATAGCTGAGCTGGCTCCAGCTCTGACACCATTACACAGTTACTGATCTGTCTCTCCTGATATTTGGAATGGGTTAGTACAGGTAGGGGTCATTTCTCTCTTCTTGTCTCATTGGTGAGGAAGGGAGTTTTGGAATGATGTGAATCCCTCCTGGAATGTAGCATAAATATCAGAAACTGGCAGAAAGTTGACCTGTACTCTTATCCTTATGTGAAGAGACAAGTACAGAAAACCTGCCACAATTAATCATTGGCTTCCTAACCAGCTTTGGTCAACTTGAGAAGCCTAAGGCTGTTGCTGCCCTAATTCTGTACAAGGAGTAGATCTATATTTCTATTTGAATGCAAACTGGTCTTTCAAATCACTGTACTTTTTGCGTAGATGAGAAAAGAGAACCGATCTAATGGTTTATTGATCCAGTCCCAAATGGCAGGGGCAAAGCAAATGATCTTCATGGCAAAGCTTGTGAACTATCTCTTGCTTCTCCATGGATTAGCATTTTTCTTTTGCCTTGCATTAAAAATCAAATTTATATATACAGTCTTTACCAACTTCAGTGTTAAAAAAAAAAACCTAGTTCACTTTTTTCTTTTTTTTTTTATTGTAATTTTTTTTTAATTAACATTCCCACAGACTGACATCTGACAGTCCTTCATGATTATACATCAGTGTGATAGCAAACTGAATTAAATCAAGTGTAGTACGCGTGTAGATGACTGTGCTGGCCCTTATTCTTGGAAACCACTATTTGGTCCATGGTTGACGGTACCACTCAGCCAGTCTGCAGCTGCTGCTTTGTCTCACTTCCCTCTCCTGCCCAAGAGAATTCTGTGGTCGTTCAAGAGCAGCCTTCTCTTACCTTGGCACGTCATTGCTGTCTCTTTCTGGCTGAGTTCAAAAGCACCGTTGCAGTCAGTCAGGTGTAAGACTTGTTCCGTTAGACACGCCTGTTTCCTCTTCCACTTCTTCCAGGTTACCATGTTGGAACTATATCAGCATTTCTATGGTATCTCATAACACAACACTCTCTTCCACTAAAAATCACAGAATCATATGGGGTTGGAAGGGACCTCTGGAGATCATATAGTCCAACCTCCCCCCTGCCAGAGTGGGTCTACCTAACAACAGGTTGCACGGGAACTTGTCCAGGTGGGTTTTGAATGTTTCCAAAGAAGGAGACTACCACTGTGACTATCAAGGCTAGGCAATATGCAACCTTACCTACATGCTCTAAAGAAACGCTTTCATTAGCTGCAGAATAGTTGTCTCTTCATTTGTAAAAACAAATGCACATGCACACACACACACACAAAGATTATGTCCCAGGAGCACTACAGTGTTCCCCAAGGAGACTAAGACTAAATGCTAAGTGGTGTAGGCTCACAAGTCAGCCCCAGAGACTCTGAACAGCATAGAAGTGGACTACTTTATATGTTTAGCTTGGGGTAGAGAGTTCTCTTCTACCATGGTCCCCAAAGGGATACTGCTCTATAAAAACCAGCAGGAGTTTTCAAGACACTTCTAGTTGGAAACTCTTTTTTTTTTTTTTCCTAAGGATGGATATATTTACAAAGTTGATTTGTGTTTCATAGTGAAATTTGGTGAAACCTATATGAAATTTTCAAAGTTCTGATTCCCAGAAATTAACTCAAACCATTTACCTGCATTGTCACATTAGTCAAAACAAACTTCAGCAGATGTAATAATATTTTGAATGATTGCTGTAACAAATATGCTGTCATCTCATTGTTAGCATAATGAATTCTAATCACTTTTCTCTGTTTCTCCATCAGAATTACAGTAATTCTCCAAAGAGAATGGAAAAATAAAACTAACCTGTCTAGACTTTATTTCTGACAAACTTACGTTGATTTTAAAGCACCTTTTTCTCAAATTCTAATGTATGCTTTATTAAGAACATGAGCACTTGTCTTCCTAGTTCCATTTCTGAAAACAAATGAACAAGAAAATCCCATTGATTTTTGCTAACAAACTAATTGATTTTAGGCAATTAGTCAGAGAATATTAACAGAACTCATTAATTCACTAACTACCCAATATTTCTTATGAACTGTTCCTTAGAATCCTAGAAAAGCTTTCATTTGCATTTCTGAATGTGTTCATCATAGTTTTGTTAATAGTGCAGTTTTCCATGGAAAAATGTTGAAAGAAAGGACAAAACAGGTTCCATCAAATAACATCTTAATTTCTTCCAATGTTTTTTTTTCTGGAGCATTGCCAGTTTGTAGGACTCTAATTTAACTTGATATTTTTGGAGTTGCTTAAGTAGATCCCCTGTTCTTGGCTTCACTCTTTCCAGCTTAGTCTTTATATTACTACCATGAAACACAACAATAATACATATAAGCAACACTTTTAAAGGACAGCTTAAATCCATTGAACAGTTTGCCAGCTTAAAGTTAATTAAATACTTATGTATTCTTCTGGACTGAGAATGTGGTGCTTAACATCAAGCAAGATCAAACCATCTGTGGAGCCCCAATCAAGCTTTGCTTGTGTGGTCCTATACAACTTTGATGATTCTATAGTGCACAGTTCAAATAAAGGCTAGCAATGATCAATCTCCTTACACTACTTTGTTTTGTTTTTTTTTCCTCTCGTTTCCCTGACCTTATTCAGAAAAAAGTAGGGACTGGATTATCTCTTCAAATACCCTTATCCCTTGTTAGTCCAAGGAACATGTAGCTGATGCATAATAAGTTTAACACTTCCTGGATTACAGACTGAACAATGTGGGCCTAATTATGTCCTGTTGTTCTGGCTCATACCCAAGGCTCTGTCTAACACTGAGGAACATGACTGCTGACAGGAGAAGGCCAGTAAGCTTCTCAGAGTGATATTTCTCACCTTCTAGAACAAAGCAAGATTCATCTACAGAGTAGATGACTGAACTGAGCTTGGTTTCCTTTATAATCTGAAAGAAACTGGTGTTTACATAAAAAAATTAATTAGATTTATTTTAGTGTGACCTAAGTTTTTGCCAGGACTTCACTAACTAGGCATCATTTCTCGGATGCCTAGCTCATATGCAGTTGTCTATGCTATGTCTATGCTATAGATCACAGAATCACCTAGGTTGGAAGGGACCTTTTAAGATGTCTAACATTCAATGAAAGAAACGCACTGACAGATTTTCATTTGTATTTATGTGGAGTGACATGTCCTCCTGCCAGCAGAAGAGACTACTTTGTACAGACAGGGAAATGTAGGGTTAAGGTGAGAAGGATCTGAAGGACCTCACTGATTTTTAGGAGCACCCTCAGTGTGAGAGCCCAGAAAAGTGAGATGTGACACCCTTGGGATACAGTTAACAACTTACCTTAGTACATTTCACAGAGGAAAATGTATATATGCATTTATAAATCCTCTAACACAGTGGTGGTAATTTCAATTCTTTACTGGAAGAGACTGATTCTATATATATGTAAAAGGAAAAAACATGTTATCGAGTCAACTGTAAGGCAATTGGTTTGACCACAACAGGGAGTAAAATGGAAGATTCTTTTATTAAAAGGCAGATCATATCAGATGAGCACTTTTTGTGCTTAGAAAGCTCATGATTTTCTGGACAAATAATGAAGAGCATTTGTTAGAGTTCCATAAAGGAAAGTATTAATCAAGCTATGAAAGATGGACTGCAGACAATGGCTGATACACAAAGAGGTATTAGAGCTCCGAATGAGTTATGTTAAAAGAAACGTTGAATACAGAGTCCTCTAATATCCCTGGTATCATCAATAAAACATTGATGTTCTCTGCAGATATAGAAAGGAATGTAAACATGACAGAGAAAAGATAAAAAGAACATTTCTTGCACCAGAATAAAATTTCTAAATATGCTTAAAGTGGAACTGAGATGAATGGCTCTGGAGCTTTCAAAAATGTATAGTATAAAGAAAGATAATATTTTTATTTAATGTATCATTAAATAAGCTTTAGAAAATAATTTTATGATGCAATTGCATGTGGTAGTAGGATACTGCCTTTTAGACTCAGAAGTTTCCACAGCCTTGTGGAAACCTGTAGGAGAAGATTTTTGGCCATGTAAACATGGCTGCTGTTATGTTTGTAAATATAATTATGAACTTGTCTCGAAACTACAGAGGGTTAACCAGAAATGTGACTGTACTGTAATTCAATTCCTAGTGGAATGGAATGGTTAATATTTGCAGTGATACTTCTCTTGTACAAAAATTATTCTTTTTTTTTTCTTTTTTTTTTCCTTTTTTTTTTTTAATACAGCAATATTTTGTTGCATTCTCTTAGGGCAGAAAATATAATTGTAGCACAGAAAATAATTGGTACATTACTCACGTTAGCCCTTTGGGACTGCTTTTCCTTTTCTTTTAAATGTTATTTTTTCAGATAGGTTGCTTTTCAAATCAAAACAATATATAAAAAAGGAACCATCTGCACTTTAAAGTAGACTGCTGAGACGGAAGCTCATATAACAGCTGATAGAGAAGGGACTTGCTCAGTCTATAAGCAAAATAATGTATAAAATAAGATTATCGACAATATTTTCTTTAAATTAAAGTGGAATATAGAGAGCCATTATGGTTATTTTCTTCAGAAACATTATATTACATCTACTTTTAAAAGTAGAACACCTTAATTTTCAGCAATGGCACTAATTCCTTAAGAATGCTAGATGGTTGAATTAGGATCTGCTAGAAGAGCATAATGTCAAGGTATATATAGTCCAGGAGATTTCTGGAGAACACTGAGAATTTTAAGCTGTAGGTGCTGGAGGCACAGCCCGAGGATCACACTCTGATGGATCTGCCACTCATGAATACAGAAGTGGTCAATGATCAATAGGAGACTTGTCTACAGTGACCACGAGGTGGTGGAGTTTAAGAGCCTAACATAGATGAAACAGCTTTGTAGCAGAAAAATGACCCAGGACTTCAGTAAAACAGGATTGTTCAGGAAACTGGTAGTCCATGTGCATTGGGAGACTGCTGTAAAGGACAAAAAGCTCAGTAAGAGCGCATTGGTCTTTAAGGATAGCTTCCTAAAAACACAAAATGTATCCTTTCCAATGTGCAGTGAGTTGAACTGGTGGGGTCGAAACCCAGACTGGCCGAGCAGGAAGAGCCCAAGTTAGCACAAATGGGAAGGCCACAGCAATCAGAAGAGGTTCCTCTTGACTGGAAAAAATGTCACAGTCATCTTCAAGAAGGGCAGCAAGCAGACTATGGTGAACTAAAGGCCGGTCAGTTCTGACTCAGTCCCTGGAATGAATATGGAGCAAATCTTCCTAGAAACCATGTCCAGACACATGAAAAACAAGGTGTTTGGGAATTGACAGAGTAGATGAGCAAAAATGTTTAGGCATGTTTAGGTTGGAGAATAGAAGGCTCTGGGGGCATCTAATGTCTGTTTCTACTAGCTAATGAGGTATTATAGAGGAGCTGAAGCCAGACTGTGCTCAGATGAGGCTGTTTATGCATAGAAACAGGTTGCCCAGAGAGGCTGTGGAGTATATTCTGAAAATACTTTGTGATCCTTTACACTCAATTTATTAAGGATATTACCTCAGAGCTGATCTTAGCTTGAGGAAGGATTTAACTAAAAATTTCCAAACCTCCCCTCAAACCTGCATTTTTTTCTGTTTATATGACACTAGATTGGACAAAAGGTTTACTTCCTTAACTACCTCTGTACAGCACCAAGCTCTAAAAAAAATGCAGGAGGCACTATTGTGGCCCTTCTGATATACCTGCTATGTATATGAAGACTCACCTCAATTCTAGTATTTAACAAGAGAATATGGTGTTCAAAATCTCTCCTTGATTTCTACTATAACTCACTAATCTCACTTTGGAGGATCTTTGTGGCCACACATGTGAAAAGATGCAGCCTAGAGTCATTGCTAAGCTGTTTGTAGGTCAAATCTAAACTGTGATTGTGACAGAAAAAGGCATTATCCACCCACTGGTTATCTCTTGCTTTGGGAGAGAATAAACACAGATCTTTACTAACTGCTTTGTATATCCTGAAGTTACTAATGTTGTTATTATATTATGGACATCTCAGAGGCAAAGTTATGTCCACCCAGGGGGGATGTGGGAGCAGCTGTGCAAAGTTGTCTAATCCACTGACCACTACAGTACAGACCTTTGGCAAAGGAAATGCTTTCCTGACTGCACACGGTGGTGCCAATGTGCATGGCAAGCATCATTTTCCCAGAAAGATTTTAAACTACAGGAAATCTCATAAGGAAAAAAGGCTTATTAAACAAAACAAACAAACAAAGAAAAAAAAATTATTATTTTTCCACACAATATTTCTGGATTTGTTAAGCCCCAAAGGCTGCTACCACATATCAATCAAAACAGCTGATTGAAAGAATACATCTGTTAGCTCAGCAGCTGGCTCTTAGAGTGTTTGAGTGGAGGAATGTCCACAGAGAGGGCACCTAAATATTTAGTCTCACCATGACGCTTCAAAGCACAAGTGCTCTTTGATCCAATATGTGACTTCATTATTGAAAACTACAAATAATGTACTGAACCTCTATCACAAAAAACCCGTTTCATTTAAGCAAGATTAATGAAATCTTGTCGCTTTAGGGGAGTTTGGATCCTTGTGTAATTTCGCACAGTCCCTGTGCTGCTCAGGTCCTATGTTAATTCCAGATGTTCTTAGTTCAGGATTTTCTTTCTTTTGTTTTATTCTTTGCTTTCTACACCCATAAAGCACTTTTTAGAGACTTGTATGTGCTATGTAAAGCCAGTTTCTTCCATTAATATGGTTCATCACATGCATCATGGATGACTGGCTCTCACTTCACATTTCATTTCACTTGCTATTTCCAAATGGTACCAATATAAATTATGTTATCACTGTTAGGTTAAATACAAATAACACATTTTATGTCATGAGGTTAGTGTTTTCTCACTTTTCAGTGAGTTTTCAGTGGGGCTGAGAGTGCTATTTCAGTCCCGTTCACCACAGAATGTGCTTTGCTATTTGTCTTGTGGAAGGCTGTGTGTGAAGGAATTTCTTTGTTCAGTCTGGGCTATAGATTTGAATAAAGAATGATGCACACAAATGAATTATTTAGAGGCAGCTACAAATTTCTGATTCTAGCATGTTCGGAACTCAAGCAGAGGATATACTCCTAATCACATCTAAAATATCCTTTGAAAGACTGTATTTTCAGAAGGATAGAATAGGATAATATTTTGCTGCTAGATCCACTTATGTGCACTTAAGAAAGAGCTCTAGTATGGCACTTAGTTCTTGAAACCTTCAAGATTCAAATGAATCAAGCAGAGTCATCTGAGCTGAGATACATATTATTCTGACACAGAGCTGAAATATGTTTATTTTATCTTCTTTGACAAAAATAGCTGGTTCTGTACCGATGGAGCCTTCATTGACTTCCAGAAGAGTTACACATAAAAGAGGTTAGCAGGATTAGGCCATGAAGGCACAGCTTTTCAGGTGTATTGTTTCTGTCAAAGAAACAAATGGAGAGGCTTAGTAGTGCAAGCAAGAGGTGAGAAAAAATACACATTTGCCTCCTCTGCACAAAACTGCTATCTCTCTATAAGAGACTGAGATGATCTATGAAATCTTACGAGGATTGTCTTTGATTTGCAATTGTAAAATCCGAAGCTTCATACATTACAAGACAAAGGGAAAGTGAAGAGAAGGTCAAAGGAGATAAAAATTCATCTTAAGTCACATCCTAACCTTGAAGAAAAAGATATATTTTGTGTAAACACTGGGAGCAAGGCACTGTGAGAACCAACAAGGTTAAAAGGATTGCAACAAAAAAGACTTGCCTTGGAAGTCATGCTTGTACATGTGACCCTTTTGTCAAAAATTTTGGTAAGATGTTTTTATAGACATCATCCTAACTTGTAGGTAGAGTGGGATGACTTAAAAGAATTATGAGGAGTTGAAAATCAATTACTAAATGAAACTGAAGTGGTTTATTGTCTTTAGTAAGCACATCAGCATATAAGGAATACTGATTAAACGCTTTCCAGAATGGAAAAAGGGAATCTCTTTCTCTCTCCCTCTCTCTCTTCCTCGTGCCCCACATTCCCCTCATCCTTCCTTCCTTTCTACCCTGCAAAGTCCCTTCACTTTCTTTCTTGTTTCCAATTTATTTCCCTTCCCTTCCCTTCCCTTCCCTTCCCTTCCCTTCCCTTCCCTTCCCTTCCCTTCCCTTCCCTTCGCTTCCTTTCTTCCTCTTGCATTTGCATATTGAGAACACAAATTTGTACAAAATAGAGGGGTGCTGGGTCTGTTGGGGAAAGGGTTAATAGTTCCCAGGCCCTAGCAGGGACACAGGTATTCCATCCCATTGGAGCCACGCCCAAGGGGAGGGGCCTGAGCTAGCCGGGGAGGGGGAGGGACAGGAAGTGACATAAAAGGAGGAAGTCCCGCCCTTGGGGCAGAAGGAGTAGGGAGAGTCCGGGTGCGCTCCGGGTGCGCTCCGGGTGC
>BJBW01002385.1:0-18352 GCA_004320125.1 Scolopax mira
CTGTAGCCCCCTCAGGTACTGGAACTGGAACAACCCTGTGTCCCTCAGCCTGTCCTTGTAGAAAGGTGCTCCAAACCCCTGATCATTTTTGTGGCCCTCCTCTGGACCCGCTCCACCAGGTCCATGTTCTTCTTATACTGAGGGCTCCAGCCCTGCACACAGTGCTCCAGGTGAGGTCTCACCAGAGCAAAGTGGCAGGATCACCTCTCTGGATCTCTAGCAACGCATCTCTTGATGCGTCCCAGGATGTGGTTGGCCTTCTGAGCTGCAAGTGCCCACTGCCTGCTCATGGCCAGCTTCTTGTCCATCAGCACCCCCAAGTCCCTTTCCTCAGGGCTGCTTTCTAACACCTCATCCCCCAGACTGTATTGACAGCGAGGATTGTTCCAGCCCAGGGGCAGAACCCTGTACTTGCTCTTGTTGAACCTCATGAGGTTCACCTGGGCCCACCTCTGGGTGACCAGTTGGGTGACCAGTTTAAAAGGACACTCCTGGATTTGAAATCTGGCCTGGTTTTGTAAAACTTGGGATTTTAATTTGCCCTTCCTCTTTTTTTCCCTCCCCCTGCCGCTTTGTTTAAACAGTCACATTCTGCAAATGTGTTTGTTCTTCACGTTCCTCGGGAAGGTTCCAGCAAGGTGGGAGCACTCGCCATCAGGGAAGCTGAGAGCGAGAGACAGGAAACACCCCTCTTTTCCTTATTTTTTAATGCACTCTGATCAGTTTTTCAGAGAAATCAGGAACAGGAGGGAGGTGGGCTGGTTTTGTTTGCAGCCCCAGGGCTGTGCTCAGCCTGGCTCCTTGACCCCTAAGTGTCCCCTAGAAATTCTTTGCTGCTGAAGGAAGTTCACTGACGTGCAAGGTAAATGTATCTGGCAAACATTTCTCTTTGCTGCTTCCTTCCCAAGAGGAATTTATTTTTCATTCTTCATCCTAAGGATCCAGCTGCTAATTATAGTAACATATATTAATAATATATTAATAAATGAATCCTCCTCCACCAGTACTGGTAGATGAACAATTTTTGGCAAGTCCTTTTACCTCGTGATTCTTGTCCTGTCCAAATTCAGAACATGACTCCTCTAGGGCAAGCGTGGATGCCCGATATGTCTGTTAACCCTTATTGTCTGCCTAAAAGAAAGAAACCCTGATCTCTGTCAGAGCTAAACGTATGGAATTTGTGTCCAAGGGGGATTTAAGTGCTGGTAAGACAACACCAGCAGCTCTTTCTGCTACCACCCTAGGGTTTTTGCAGTAGTATTTGACTCTGATCCTTATCACTGGCTGTTGTGAAGCCGAGTGGCCTGAATTCTCCTGGGAAAGGTGCCTGGGAAGCCAAAGCAGATTCTGCTGCATGGGAAGGGACGGGCTCCTGGGCACAGCACACAGCGACCAGCAGAAAGGCAAGATGGTTCTCTCTTGTGAAAAACCCAACAATCATCTGGCACCTGCTGCTGAAAGCATTTCTCTGCCGCGCTGCTCCGTTAATCTCTTTCAGATAAAGTTGTCCCTTTTCTAAAAGGCTGCTGGTGCGGATGACGTGGGAGGGCAGGAATTCTGTGGCCCATTGGATTGTCCATGTTGGGAAGAGGCGAGATTGCTCCTGCTGTATCAGAAATCGGGCTGCAATTTTTATTTGGAAAAAAGGTTGAGGTGTGGGCTGGGGGTCAGCGCTGCCGAGCCCTCTTCCCTGTGAAGGCGGCGAGCGGGTGGGTGCTGCGTGCTCAGCTGCCCCTGGCGTTATCCAGGAGAAGGGGAGGGGGATATTTTGACATTTGCTTTGGGCGGAGGAGCCCAGGCTGTAGGTTGGCCTGCTAACTCCGAGCAGGAATATATGTGGGATCCTCCAGGAATGGTCAAGGGAACGGAGCAGGAACCAATTGAGCTGACCAATGTAAGAGAACGGCGGCTTGACAGCACGGAGCAAGCAGAAGGTAAAGCCAACTCTCCCCATCCCTATCTAGATGTGAAATTTGTGTGCAATTCCTGTTCACTTACTAATAGTAACCACTGACGGGTTTCACATATTCAAGTTCTGCTGCCAGGACTCCAGTCCCACCCGGGCACCGTAACCTGGACGGTCACGGTGTGGGCATTTACTAACTCTTAACCCATTCAAATGCTTTTTCTGTATCTAAAACTGGCCATTAAACTAAAGAACAGACCCGAAATATTTGTGGAGGTACTGTGTGACGGTAGAGCTGAGAGCTAATTTAGCACAAAATCAGTTGTTCTGTTGAATACTTTGCTCCACAGCACCGACCCGTGGATGCTGCAGGTGGAGGAGCCGGGGAAGTCGGGCAGAGCTTCTAGAAGTTTTTGAGCAAACTTAGCGACCCTCTGTCCCAGAGAACAGTGGACACTTGAAATTAAACCAAAGCCACCACCACATGCTAGGAAATTGCAGTCTCAGCTCAGTAGGAAATGGAAATCTTTTCTAGGGTATTACTATTGGGCTGGTTCACCCTCCTCTCCCTCGCCCGCCCGGCAGCCGCTGCCAGGAGGTGGCAGTCAGAGCCCGCACGATGCTCTTGCAGAGGAGCAAATTTGCAAACCTGAGCTTTATCTGCTTCAGTCGCTGAACCTTCTTTATCACTGTCAAGTTCTGATTTTTTTTTTTTTTTTTTTTTTTTTGGTTGCAAAAAGGAAATTTCCCAAATATTCCGATTTTTGCCAACTGTTATTTGTTATTTATTGTTTTTCCCAGGGATTTGCTGTCCTGTTTCAGACAAACCAGCTTTTGGGAAAGCTGCAATAGGTCTGCTAAGGTTGTTTAAAATGTCAAAACACGTTGGCTCACTTGAAAATGAGGAAAAGGGGCACTGGTACAGACGGGACACTGGTGCCTTTGCGTTCAGTCCGTTCAGCTGGCAGGGGACAGGGCTTCATCCTGCTCTGCTTCATGCAGCAAGTTTTTTAAATGCAAAGCTCAAGATTCTGAGGGCTGCAGACACGGTGTTCCATGACACAGCGACAAACTGCTCTGTGTTGTCTGTACTCTGGGTGTCCTCTGCTGAACAGGAACCAGTTTCAACATATTCCAGCCTGGAATGCTTCACCCTTGTGACGGTCACGACTAATGCATACAGTAACTGAGGGAAAGTTCTGTAGGAAAAGGTGTTGCTGATTTGTGCTTTTTTTTAATGTTTGCAGCACTCTTTGCTTTTCTCTTACAGAAAAAAAAAGATCCTGGATTGGTTTTGGTTTTTAAAGGAGTACATTTTCCCTTTTTCTGGCAGAACCTTAAAGGTCTGGGCTCACAGGAGCAGCCAGCCTTCTCCAGACAAGGCAGCCACTTTAAGGAATGGGATCGCTGTGATGTCTGGTGCCTTTTCACTTTTCACCGTGACATTGAGTGGCTTTAATTATTGCAAAGGGTTAACAATGTTCTTTTAAAAGCTTCCAATCTATGTGCTGTCTCCCCCAGCCCCAAACGCTGAGTTCTCAGTGGGTACCAACACTGTGTTTGCCCCTTCTGGCAGAGGCAATACAGAGTCCATGGGGCTGAGGGTGAGCAGGGCTGTGTCCCCTGCTGGCTCTGAGATTAGAGCATCCCTCGCTTCTTCCAGCTCTGTCTGAAGGGCACACGCAGATGAAGGTGGGCGGACGGGAGAGCACACACACAAAACCATCCCCATGTGCCATGGGGAGTATTCTTAGAGCATCAGCTGCCACCCGGGTAACCTCAACCCACTGTAAACACCACATCAAAGCCTGAGTTGCGAGGAGGGATAAGGGGTCCTTGTTGTTTTGATTAACAAGTGACAAAGATCACAAGTCTCTTAATCTCTCAGATCAGCACCTGAACTGTGTTGAGCAAAGCAAAGCTGTCGCAAATCAAGATGTCATCTTGCGCTCGTTAACCTGCTAATCATACTGTAAATAGATGATTGAAGTTCAGACATTGAAACTTTCATGGGTTGAGAATTCACAGTCCAGATTGAAGCACAATGACAGCTCACAACAGCCAGGACTGACTCGAGAGAAAAGCAAAGGCCTAAAAATTGTGAATACTCAGCCCAGCCTTTGGAGCCAGCTGTGAAATGCTTTAAGAGCATGATCCTGAAATCTTGTTATCCCTCTGTCCTCAGCTTATTAAATAACTCCACGTTGTCTGGCTGTCTCTCCCCTCCTTCCCAGCTCCAGCATTTGCAGAGTCTGACATGCTACCCTTCTCCCACCCGTAGAATGGTCTGCTCAGTTAGAGTCAGCCAACTTCTCATGGCAATTGTCTGATGAGTATCCTCAGTTGGGGGGCTAATGTGTAGAACGTGTTAGCACAGGGATAAACGCAGGGAAGAACTGAAAGCTATTGCTTGCTTGGATGAGAGAGAGCAGGAAAGTTTCTTTCCTGGCTGTTTTAATGTAATTGTCCATGACTGACTTGCTGCTGGGTACTGGTGTAAGGAATTGTATCTGGGGACCTGCTGTCAGCATTGCTGCCTGCAAAACCTGCACTTGCTTCTCTTCCCTCCCCCAGCTCATGGAGAGTCTCTGAGCCAATGGCAAATTTCCAGTTTGTAGGAATGCATCGCTGGGATGCTGTACTTTTCCAACTGTTTCCAGGGGAACAGTATCAGAACTTGAGGTTTTTGCTGGGGGTTTTTCCGTCTTCCTTTTTTCAGTGTGTGCATATCTCTATTTGTGTGTATGTGTGAGAGATAAAGAGGCAGGTATATTTGTATGGTTAGTATTGAAATTACTGCAGTCTTTGGAGCAGTGGTTTTTTACTCTTAAGAAAAGTTCTTCCAAACATTTTAGAGTCTGGATATCTGTATGGCTCTCCATACACTGAAAGAGCCTTTTCATGTGCCATGTGCCTGGCTTCCTCTGCCCCTAGTACCCAGTACCCTAGTACCCAGAGCTGGAAGAACCAAAAGCCTGTCCTGGCTTCCAAGAGAACTGTCATGAGAGTTCCTAGTCAAGGGAAGGCAGATCAGAGTCACTTCTGAATTAGAGAGAGAATTTGTGGGGTGCATCAGGAAGAGTGTGACCAACAGGTCAAGAGAGGTCATCCTCCCCCTCTGCTCTGCCCTGGGGAGGCCTCATCTGGAGCACTGGGACCAGTTCTGGGCTCCCCAATTCCACAAGGACAGGGAACTGCTGGAGAGGGGACAGCAGAGGCTACAAAGATGATGAGGGGCCTGGAGCATCTCTGTTATGAAGAGAGGCTGAGGGTCTTTTTAGTCTTGAGAAGGCTGAGGGGGGATCTGATCAATACCTATAATACTGTCAGGAGGATGGGGACAGTGATTTCTCAGTGGTGCCCAGGGAGAGGACAAGAGGAAATGGGCACAAACTTGAGCAAAGCAAAGCTGTCGCAAATCAAGGATGTCATCTTGCGCTCGTTAACCTGCTAATCTTACTGTAAAGAGATGATTGAAGTTCAGACATTGAAACTTTCATGAGTTGAGAATTCATAGTCCAAATATAAAAATTTCCACCTAAACATGAGGAGGAACTTCTTTCCTGTGAGTGTGACAGAGCCCTGGCAGAGGCTGCCCAGGGAGGTGGTGGAATTTCCTTCTCTCATTCAAACCCACCTGGACACGTTCCTGTGGGACCTGCTCTGGGTGGCCCTGCTCTGGCAGAGCGTTGGACGGGATGATCTCCAGAGGTCCCTTCCAACCCCATGGGATTCTGTGTTTCTGTGGTTTGTGGCTCCTGCCCAGGGTGAGGTTTCCTCTGGCAGAGCCATATCAATGATCCCTCTCCCCCATCCACGGCCACTGATGCCACATTGCAGAGACCTCCTGCCCCAGAGATGCTGAATGCCAGCTCGACTCCCTGCTGTGGGAACGTGGGTTCCTTGGAGAAGAACATGATGGAGCTGAGGGCACCCCACCGTGACTTGTGGGGTTGTGCATCCCGCATGTTGGTGCGACAGCGAGGTGAAAGGCCCTGAATCCTGAAAGGTGTTGACAAAAGGGCAGCTTTAGCAATTGATGAACATTTACCTTCCAGATTGTGTTGCCAAGTTTTAACACACATAGGTGAGTGCCTTTTAAGGAAGTACTTTCGCAGTGCTGGGTCACTGAAGTGTGAAAACGTAAAAATTCAGCAAGTTTTAGAGATTCCTGGTGTTCCCTCCGGGCCGGGATGATGTCCCTCTGCCACAGGACTCTTCCTGGTGGCAGATGGTGTTTGCCACAAACACTTCAATCTGAAAGTGCTTGAAGGAGTTCGGGAAGGGAAGGAAGGAGACCAGCAGCATGAAAAGATCGTGAGAACCTTCTATGTTTCTTGGAGAAATTTGTCATCTGTTCTTGCTCTCTGTGCACCAATTAAATGAGGGATTTTAATTTGTTTTTCTGCTTGAAACCCATTTGGGAGGGGTTTCTTTCCACAGTATGTTCTTTTTTTGCCTCTGGCATGGGCTCTCTAACATACAGATTTGCTCTGGTGTTCTTGGTTTACCAGCTTGTATATCCAGGCTTCCTATTGCCCTGCTTGGGATCTCCCCTTCTGTTCAGACTTTATTGCAGCTACTTTTGTGGTGAGCACTCAGGATCCATCTCTCTGTGTTGTATTGTTCTGACTAAAAGAGTTAATGGAGAAAATAGGTGTTTTCTTGAAAACGGGAGCCAGATTCATCATTCAGTTCCCAGCTTTTTTCTGGCCAGCACACAAATCAAAAGCTTGCAGCTCTCATGGCAGCAGGACACGCTTGTCTCTGGGAACTATAAACTTCTGTGGGGTTTTTGCTGACTCTCACATACAAATCTCTAACAATTTATGTTCTGCTGCTTGTAATTGCATCTAAAACTCTGGGAAAAATCTGGTCTGCTTTATGCATGCCTTGAACTTGGCATGATGGCTGCTCTTATTTCATTTATTTCTCAGAGAAAGCTTGTTGCAAGAAAATACAAGGTGTAGGACTGTTGCTTTGAAGATGCGCTTGAATTAATGGGATGACATGGACTCTGCATTTTAGCTAGTGATGTGTTTCTAGAAAAAGGAATTAAAACCTCTGTGGATTGTTTACAGAGCTCCTGGTACCCCATTTGCTGCCTGTCCCTTGCAGCTTGCTGTGAGGGCTGTTTCTCTGCTCCAGAGAGCAGTGGGTGGCTCTCCCTGTGCCTCACTCCGTGCCTGCATCACACTCGCCCTCTCTATGCAGGGAATTTCTTCTCTCTTTCTTCCTTTCTTCCATCCAACCCAGCGCACACGAGTTTATAAACAATACCGAGCATCAACTAAAATTACAGAATCATGGAATTGTCAGAGTTGGAAGGGACCTCTAGAGATCCTTCAGTTCAACTCCCCGGCCAAAGCAGGGTTGCCCAGAGCACATCACTCAGGAGCATCCAGGTGGGGCTTGAAGATCTCCAGAGAAGGGGACTCCACACCCTGTTCCAGGGCTCTGCCACCCTCACCCCAAAGAAGTTCTTCCTCAGATTGGAGTGGAACTTCCCATGTTCCAGCTTGTGCTCATTGCCCCTTGTCCTGTCACTGGGAAGCACTGAAAAGAGTCCAGCTCCATCCTCCCTCAAACCACCATTAGATACTTGGAAGCATCAATAAGGTCTCCCCTCAGCTTTCTCCAGGCTAAAGAGCCCCAGCTCTCTCAGCCTTTCCTCATCAGGCTGAGATGAGGAATCCCAATCCCTCCATCATTTCTGTTGCCCTTCGCTGGACTCTCTCCAGTAGTTCCCTGTCCCTCTTGAACTGGGGAGCCCAGAACTGATCCCAATATTCCAGTTGTGGCCTCACCAGTGCAGAGCAGAGGGGGAGAATGACTTCCCTCCACCTACTGGCCACATTCTTCCCTATGCAGCCCAGGATTCTATTGGCTCTTTTGGCCACAAGGCCACATTGCTGGCTTATGGGTAGTTTACTATCCACCAGGACTCCCAGATCCTTCTCCTCAGATGTCTGTATGTAACATCCCTCCTCCGTGTCTGCAGCAGCACCTGGAACCTTAAAATGTCAAAATACCAGATACACCTCAAGTACTAATTGGTATTTTTTGTCCTTAACTTGAGCAATGCTGTATTCTGAAATACCGGTGGATGTTACCGTAACAAAACAAAAAATAAAGTTGAAGGTTGAACCAAGATGAAAATGAACATGGAAGAGCATAAAATGTGTGTTTGAACGTAGGGGCAACTTGATGTGAGGTAATTTATGTAATGTAATCAGAGTCCTCCCTGGGCTTTATTTCTCATTTCCAGGAAGGTCCTGGCAGGATGACACGTCAATGTCTTTTAGGAGATTACAGAGGCTTCAGGGTAATATTTAAGACACTGTGTTGAAAAAATTGCTTTCTGCAATGTCTCAGCGGAGGGTTCACTAATGTGGTTTTTTTACTAGAATCAGGTATTACAGCAGTGACAATTTTTGTTTGTTTTTTCTTCAGCTGTTCTTACAGACAATTTCATCATCTTGTCATTTGAGGACCATAACCGACTCTGCTTCATTCAGTTTACGAAGAAGATGGATTCTGCTGATGTAAACAAAAGACTGGAAAAACTCTCGTGTTTGGACTTTAAGGTATAGCTGTCACCAGCGACTAAATACTCCAGGAACTTTACATTGTGAATCCCTGCTGGTGGCTGATACCCCACAACAGTGCGAGTTGCAAACCTTTCTGTAACTCCTGTCCCTGTCATTGGACATTGGGCGTTGGAAGAAGATGATCTTTAAGGTCCCTTCCAACCCAAATCATTCTATGATTCTGTGATTCATCAGAAGATGATCTTTAAGGTCCCTTCCAACCCAAATCATTCTATGATTCATCAGAACAGCTCAAATTCTAAAAAAGGCAGTCATTGACAAGTCAAAAAAAAAAAAAAAAAAGAAAGAAAGAATTAAAATACTGTGCCAAGAGTGATCCAATTTTCTAAACATCGGTGTCCGATGAGCAGCAGTAACGGACCCTTTGCCCATTCTCAGCATCTAACAAGCATGAAGTGAAATCCCTAATGGTAAACCTCAGTGTAAAAGATTTGAGCTCGTGTGTTTTTCCTCTCGTTTTGTTTACTGTGGCCTAAAAATGCACACGTGGTTTGGGACTGTGGCTCAGACGATATACTCAAACATGTGAAGTTATGATAATTCAGTCAGCTGCCTGAGCTCCAAGACTGTTGTAATTCTTTGCAAAAATCTTAATTTTCCCTCTAGTTAACAATAATGGGATCGTTGGGAGGGTCGGTTCGGCGATTAAGCCACTGAGCCAAGACTCAAGGTACAGAAGCCGAGTTTCTTGCTGCTGACAAACTCTGGATGTGACCTTAGGCAGGTGACTTGGTGTCTTTGTGTCTCAACTCACTGTGTGCAAGGTAAAGACGAAAATGCTCCTTTTTTCCAGCCCTATAGGTATGGTTGGTAGTCTTGAGGAGTGGCTTTCAACCAGCTGGTTTGGATGCCAGCAGAAACCAGCTGGTCCCAACCTGAATTCCACCCTGTTTTGGGTGGACTGGGCTGCATAGAGGTTAGCTTCTTTCCACCACTGGTTGTTTGACATCAGAGCAAAGCCTGACCTTAGGTGGAAGTGCTTGAAGCAACAACAGGATGAAAAAATTAATCAGCCAAAGGCAATTAACTTTGAGCAGGCAGAGTAGGCAGGGGGCTACGTACGATCTGCTGCAAGAATGAAGCAGAGACAAGCCTCTGCCCAAGCAAGGTAGAAAGATGTAATAAGCAAAAGAGAGAGTTTCTGTTTATTTCAGACTGGATAAATATTAAGAAAAACAATCTTTTTTTGCAAATATTTTCCCCTTGACAACCCCTCAGTAATTTGCTCCTTCACATAAGGGAGTTTGTATCTGCAAGGCAAGGTTTTTGAGGATGCGTTTAATTTAAGTGTTGCCATATTATGTTTTAACTTGCTTGGTAGAAATACTTTCTGCTAGGGTGAATATCTAATACATTTTCCAGGCTGTTTCAGTTCAGGGCCTCTTTTCAGCAATGACTTGTGTTTGCGAGATTGATCCAACCTCTATAACGTGGATTTGAGACAGTTCACTGTTCACCAGGAACTGAGCTGATACGTAGTTTACTTGAAAATTATGCGGCCTTGTGCCTGGCCCGTGGTGTTTGTTAAGGTTGTGCTTTAGAAGTCAGGGTCATGTTGTGCTATGGGGTGTCTTTTTCAATAGTTCTGAACTTCCACGAAGCAGCTGTGGTCAGCTGAAGACTGCCTTCATCGTTTAATTGTGAGGGCCACAGCTTACTTCATTTATGTTTAGAAAATATGCTTTCATTCTGGGTACGGCTGGGCACATTTTGGATCTCCTGGTTTTGGCATTACTTTCCTTGGGAGAGAACGAAAGCTTAATCCATAGAAAACTCTCTCTGCCTCAGGAAACCAGGAATATCTGCCATACTCCTTAATAGGGTTGTTATGTTCAGTTCTTTGCTGACACAATGCTGAGCTGAGCTTCTGAAAGCTGAGCTTCTAGAAATGCCTCCCTGTTCAACGTTGATTTTGCTTTCTCTTGAAATCAGTGGGAATCACTATGGATTATTTCTTTACCAGCCAAAAAAAAAAAGACATTTGCATTTTTTAATTGAATGTTCTTTTGTGTGAAGTTTGCTAGTTAGGCAGCTAAATATAATTTTTATTATCTTCAAAATTGCACCAGTGTGAGCCAGCAGAAAGTATTATTCACTACTGCAATAATATTATGTCAGCTCTCTGCATTGAATTAGAGTTCCTTGTGGCTGCTTTTGGTTAAACTCACAAAAGCTAAAAGATCACAGCCAGAGTCAACACCAGTGTCGCTATCAGTAGTAATAAAAGAAACCAAAAAATGGTCCTGAATTGCCAATATGCAAACTTGCAACAATACAAGCTTTAGAAAAAACAGTTCTTTAGCCCTGATTTTTTTTTTTCCCAAGAGAAATTGAATTACAAGGTAGCCTGCAAGGTATACCTACAAGGTATAAAACTACCATGGGATTAAAATTTGGAGTAAAGATTCAGAAAATTTGAGTGTAGCCTTCATCTTTGTCTCTGACATTTGGTGGAGCCTTGAGAATTATAGGTAGCATTTGGGTTTAAATTCCCAATTCTGAGATGAGGAAAATGCTTGCTTACAGTCATATGTAATGATACAATTCCATTTCTGTCATAGTTACATTGCAGTTTCTTTTGCACCTGAACAGAAGCAACTTCACGTTGCTCATTGTCCAACCTCATGGTGGGCAGGACTGGCAGGGACCACCAGGCTGAACGGGACTGCCAGAGGGCTATTAAAATAGGAATAAGAACAAGCCAACCATGCTTTCCTCCTTACAGTTTGATATTTATCGAAAAGTTGGGGTTTTTTTGACAAAATACGTACCTAAATGGAAGAATTATTTTTTCTATCCCCTTCCTTTCTAAACGATGCTGCTTTGGGTACTATTGACACTTTGAAAGAAGAAAGGAAGACTCATTGCATGAATCACTACAGTCTTGAAGACAAGCAAAATATAAACCCAGCTGATATTGTTTGCCTTTTCTCAGTGGCATTAATCCATATTTGAGAGTGCCCCCCTTTACAACGGGATGTAAAGGTTTACAAAAGATTGGTGGTGGCTGTTGGCTACGTGTGAAGTTGTTACGAGCAGTGAAGGCTGTAATACAGCACTAATAAATATCTGTGCAAGTATTTGTGGTTTTCCATCCTAATAAATAAGTGTGTTGCTGCCAAGTTAACTATTTATATATAGTTTTCTTTCAAGTATCAAGTACCTGTTAACTGTTATGTATGTTTTTATCTTTACGCTTCTAAAGAGCATTTTGACAAGTAAAACACGGGATAGTCAGAAAATATTGATCTTTTGCAAGTTTTTCCCATATGTGGTTTTTTTAATCCATTTCAATTTACTGAAGGAGGAGACAGCACAAGGAGTTAAATGTTTACTCTGAGAGAACAACATTGGTAATTACTTTGATTTCAGTTCCTTTTGATGTGTATTCAGGGGATGAAGAGGTCAATAATATTATGACCATGCAAATAGAAAAGGGTTCTTTTTGACCATATAAAAACCAGCAAAGGATTATTAAAGCATTAACCTTGATTTTAATGGCCTTGGTTGAGTGGTGAGATCACAATTTGGATGAGCCTGATTATTTACTAAATACAATACATAAATGCAACGGGTTCTTAACACCCATTGCACTCTGGTATTATCGCATTACTGCCATCCTTTGTTGCCTTGCAGACAGGAATATGAAAGCAATCTGTCATGTAGTGAGACTGGCTCCAGAAGCATTTCTCTGATAAGAAGACCCCCTGCCCTTTGCTAGTGTCTGGTCCAGTAGGCTTAGCCATGCGCTTAATCCCCAGAAAGTGGTTCGATTATTGCTGACCAGCAATGGCAAGATAGTTTTTTTTTCCCCTAGCTATCAACCTTCCATTAATTCCTTAAGCAGAAATGCGGTGCAATCTATATTTCCTTGGCATGTGTCACCCAGATGGTGCACTGCTCATGTTTTCAAATATCCATGCTCCAAAATAACGCAGTTTGAATAATAAATTCCGCAAATCCTTCCCGAGAAAGAGGCACAATTCTCAAGAGCTGCATAAACTTTACGCATGATGCTGTAGCTCATCCACATTATGCAGAAAAGTATATATTCTCTTGCAAAGCGGATGCTTGTAGCTGAATTCCTTAATTTAGGGAGGAAAAAAGGAAGATATATGTTTGCTCAAACGCTGTAGAATATGTTTAATATTTGATTACGTCTTAAACACTAGCCTTAGCTCCCTGGTCAGCTTTGCAGAACTTGTCATTTAATATGGCTAAGCTTAAATCCTGTGTCTAGGTCGATGCTGTCAAGCAACCATGACTGTACATTTTGGTATTGATTGGAGTCATTGCAGTAAATTCCTTCTTAACTCACATTCCTTTCCTTCCCGATCCCCTCCCCACAGATAAAAGTGTGAGCTTATCTTTTTTTTCTGTCTGAGGAGGTATTTTTTAACCTTTACAGACAGCCTATATGAAGATATATGTAGGCAGTGCTTTGGGTATATATACATTCTCTTTCACCCGTCCAAAAGTAAACGCTCCCCGTTGCTTCTTTCTGTGCCGTTTTATCACCTCTAACAATTCCTGGTTTGTTTTTTCGGTTTTTTTTTCCTTTTTTCTTCCATCAGATTGCTTACGTTGATATCCCCGGAGCAGATGGTAGGAGGACGAAACGTCACCTGGCAATAAACTGTCTGCAAGACAATGTCCTTTGCTGGTGGTCAACACCCAGGGATGGAGCCTGGCCTTGGTCTCCTCTTTCCTGCGAGAGGGACAGAGCCAACCTGGTGCTATTAGGCTGGGCACGTGGCAAACTGGAGGTAAAGTGCTTCTTACCTGATTGTTCAGATTTGCTATAGAAATAACGACTCAACTGAAATGCACCTTCAGGCAGAAACGAGGAACAGACGCGATAAAAACAGAAGAAAGGGAAATCTTTAAGAAATATCTTAAAACCTGAGGTTCGTTATTTAATAAAAAAGCCACCTCCTGCGGTGTGTTTGCTATTTTCACATCAGAAGTAGCAATCTGAGAGGTGCAGCAAGTAAGGTCTTTCTAATGGGATAGCTCTAGAGCTATATTATTCAAAAATTAGTATTAATATTATACAGTTTTAGCAACACCCAGACTCTGCTTCAATTGTTGCTCTGGGTGTTGATCAAAGCAGGGACCAATTGTTTTTTCTTCAAGAAAAGTCAAAATCCCCCATCTAAAGGTAGGAATGTAAGCTACGAGTCAGAACAAGGCTACAAGCTCACCCTCTTCCTGGCACTTGCTCAGCTTCCCTTTTCAGCCACATCTTTCTGTTTTCATCTCTTTCGTTTTTATTTCATCTCCTGAAGAATACCTGAATCCAGTTTCTTAGGTTAGGTAAACACTTCAAAACAAAGCTATCTGGGCATATTCTGAAAGGAACAGAAGCCTAAATTTAAAATGTAAAAGCTTTTCTGGACTGGTATCTTGTATGGCTGCTCCTGTATTTGGAGTTTTATTTTCAGTTTAGCTGAAGCCACTGCTAGTATGGACTGAAAAGGCACTGACTGTGGGAGAAGAGCACAAACTGGAGGATCAGCTGTGGAATAGCTGTTCTGGAGTAGCTATTACAGACTATTTCCCTGTAGGGAAAAACCCTAAATAACACTTTAAGAATAAGCTGCTCTTATAAACAACATCCTGTTCTCTTTAATTAGGGAGTATGTAAATGCTTTAATGTCTTGGAATTATTACTTTGATAACTAATATTAATTTCAGGGAGGTTTTTTTTTTTTCCCTTGGGATTTTCTATAAGTTGAATGTAAAAGGGAAAAAGATAGTCGAGGCAGCTTTTCTTTCTTATTTCAACCATTACTGACTGCAGAATTTAAGTTTAAATTGCCTCCAGTTCTGCCTCCTTTAATTCTTTTCAATCGACCTCCCTCCACTAGCGGTCATCGTTGACTCATCTCTCTCCTCTGCCCGACACACACCTGCAGTTCCCCATTCTCTGTTTCATTTTATATATTCTAGGGACATTTCCAAATTACAATACACCTTGTTTTATCCTTTTCTGGTTTAGACTCTAAATTGCTCAGGGCTGAGGCTGTCTAGTGTAGTCCCAAGCACATCACCGGTGCTTAACACAATAATGATAGTAAGCATTCACTGAGCCTTTAGGCCTGAACTCATAATCCTTTTAATTTAGCCCATATTGTAATTTAAATATAAGAAAATTATTTTTAAAAGCTGTACTGCCAAATTTAACTGTTCGGTTGCTTTCCCTTTTCTGATTCTTTGACTGTACCCAGCTGCTTGAATACTGACATCTCTGGGTGAAATTTCTTTTCCTGTATTTATAAATGAAATCCCAAGCACTATGCCAGGGCTGTGAAAAAATTAATCCTGTGGAGATAACAAATTGTCTTGCTGATCACCAGGTCGTCATTTCAGGTACTAATCCCCTGGATGCTCAATGGGCTGTTGTTTAAGGCTCAGGACACTCTGCCTACAGGTTTCCCCTATATGTCCGTGATGGGTAACCTATGGAACTGGCTGTTGGATGGGTTTGGTTTTTTTTCTTGATTTCTCTAGCGCTCCTTATTAAATTCCTGTGCATGGATTGGGGAATGTCGAAACCCAGCAGCTCTAGAAGTAGCATCAACCCCAAATATGCAATTTAATGAGGTACATTTTCCCCCTACTGGGGCTTAGAGGAGAAATTTAACTTAACACCTTTGATTTCTGAGAGTCATATGATAGCTCAAAATGCGCAAAAATGTATTTAGCATTTCTAGACATTCTAAATAGACATAGCATTTCTATCTTCTAAATGGTTATTCTCCAGGTCAGATACCACAAAAATGCAGTGCATATTTGCCTCTACACCTTTGCTATTTGTAGGGTTTTTGGGCATAGACATGCAATAAAAAATCACATGCCATTGTTATGCATGAAAGTAAATCCGTATTTATCATTTTTGATCAATAGTATGAATTATCTCCCAGTAAATGATTATTGCCAACAGAAGAAGAATGAGAAGCATGGACTGATTCAGTAAAATAGTACTATCAACACTTTATTGAAAATAGTAGTATTGCTTGGTTAATACAGCATTGTTCATTAGAATTAAGAGAAAAGTAGGAATTGCTGAATGTCTAGCCTGTAAAGAGCTGTTTCACGTAGTGGCTTTGTGAAAAAGTGGGGAAAAAAAAGAAAAAAAAATAAACCAAGCCCAGAATGTAGCAATAGGAAATGGTTTTAAACTGGAAGAGGGGGAGATTTAGATGAAATCTCATGAAGAAATTCTTTTCTGTGAGGGTGGTGAGAGCCTGGCCCAGGTTGCCCAGGGCCAGGCTGCCCCATCCCTAGAGGGGTTCAAGGCCAGGTTGGAGGGGGCTTGGAGCAACCTGGTGTGGTGGGAGGTGTCCCTGCCCAGGGCAGGGGGGCTGGAACTGGATGATTTTTAAGGTCTCTTCCAACCCAAACCATTCTGTATTTCCATGATTCCGTGAAATGAGTGGGTGCTGCCCATGGCCATTCTGGAGAACCTTGGTGCTGACCTGCAGGAAAGATGACTGACCCTCCTACCATTGTGACAGAGCAAAGGGAAATGGGGCATGTGATTCTCCTCCTGGGAAGAATTTTCTGAGTGAGATTTGCTGGCCACCAGAAGAGTGCTTATTAGGCCAGGAATAGTTCTGGGACAAGGCAACTCAACCCCTCATCATGATGCTCTCCTATAACTACGTGTCCTTCAGTGGGGGTTCCTGATGCACATACAGAGTTTGGAGAATTGTGTGCTGAAGCAGCTTTTCAACTTAATGGAGAAAATACATTTTACATTTTAAATGTACTATAAAAGTGATTGGAACTGTGCTCTGCAGCTTTATGTTTTAACATTTGCTACTATTAAGGCTAAAGGTAGACATTATTCCTCTAAAAACAGAAACTACTTTTTCCTTGCAAATCTTGACTTGTTTTACTCTTTTTTTTTTTCCCCCTGCGATCAGTGTTTACTGTGTTAAATGCTATAGGATTTGGTGAGGAATCCTCCCCTGAAGAAAAAAAAGCACTCTTCTGTTTAACAAATGACTTTGCTTGAGTGTGCAAAGTGTGTTAATGTGTGACATAACTCCTGTTGCTGCAGGACTATTTGGTCTGTTGAACCTTTGTCTGTGTTCTTGCAGGCATTGCTTTCCTCTGGTAAACTCATCCCTTCTCCAGTTTATTTAATTAATTAATTGCTTGGGGTGGGGTTGTTTCTTCTTGAAGTACCAGTCATCAAGGATGTTATTTAAATTGCCTCCCCCTGGGGAGATAATGCTGGCATTTTGATTTCAAAACCATAAGGGGAATCTTCCAGAAATCGTTTTGAACAATTTGCTATGAATAAAACGGATCGGATATGAAATCATCCTTCGATTAAAACTCTTTGAGAGAAAGTCATGTTTAAATCAACGTGAACTTTATTCTGCAAACATAAATTAAAAGGATGCGATGATGCCAGGGCTTAGTTACTGTAGTACTTTGCATTTGTTTTTGCCTTGTTTATTTTGACTCCATTTAGTGCTAATACGAATCACTGAAATTAGACTTCAATCTTGTGGAAAAAAGAAATAATTTGCCTGGGAGAGAATATTCTTTTTCTTTCTCCCAAGAGACAATATCTAATAGTTATTGCTTCCACATTGCACCTCAAACTAAACCTCTACTATGGCATGTGCCTGAATAGCTGAAATACTTCACCCAAACAGAGCAAAGAATGCAAAATCCTTGATGTCATATTGGGTTAAAAGTTCAGTGAGTAATATGGGATAAAGATGACGATGATAAATTTTGAAAGACAATAAGGAGAAATGTTGGCTGAAGATCTGAACAGTACAATTGCACGTGGGACTGTAAATACAGTGCAGCCAAATAAGTAAACCCAGAGTAGGAGCCTTGCATTTTATTTTAGAAATGTTTAAAAAATAGGACTGGGGGTTTTTTTCTTCCATCTTCACAGTGCTCTATTTGAAACTATTTCACTCTAGTGTGCACTACAATTCCCACTCTACATTTCTAATTAAAGTGTTTGTTGTTATTTGAAACCTCACTGTGTGAAATTAAATAAGCATTTTTTAACACCCATAAAATAAACCAAACATTTTTCCCATCTGAAAGAGACCCAATTCAGTCACAGCAAGCTTATTTCTCTGTTTCTTTTGTTTTCTTTCTTTTTCTTTTTTTTTTTATCTGCCTGGTAAGCCAATTTTCTGCTTAAGAACTACTGGTTAAAACTCTTATTTGTTTTGATATGTGGACTTTATGCTTTCCCAGGGCTTTTATGCAGAATCCTTCCATTTTAAGTGTTCATTTGGGCTGAGAAGAGTGATACTGCCCGCACCAGCTAGCGCTGTTATTTCTTTCAGACATTAAATGAAAGAAAGTATTTTAGCTGGCGTACTTCAGGCCCCCTGTTTACAAAGGTTAACAGATTTCTCCAAGAAGATTGTTACCATTTCTGACTCTAGGATTTGAGAGCTTGAGGGATGTCGTGTCCCTCCTCTGCTGGTGAACGGGTGCAGGGCACCATCCGGTCCCATGAGGGGAGAACAATAGAAATGTGCAGGTATGGCACACAACTGCCACAATAATAAGGGAAGTGTGCATAAATTATGTGGATAATATTTCAAGACGTTTACTATTTTTTTTTTTTTTTTAGGATATCCGTCACAAAACATTTTGACATTTTTAAAATTGTATTTATTTATGTTGCGGAAAGTAATTGGGTTTTACTTCATGCAAAATACTGCCAGAAATAGAATGGTAGAATCATAGGATGGTTAAGAGTTGGAAGGGACCTTAAAGCACCCCCAGTGCCACCTCCTGCCCTGGTCCCACCAGACCAGGTTGCTCCAAGCCCCCTCCAACC